>MU767646.1:76228-102505 GCA_026770625.1 Nicotiana glauca | reverse complement strand
TTCTAACTATTATTATTTAAATTTGAATTCTAGTAGTGAATTTTTATTTATAAAAATGGAAGGAAAAACCCTAGATTTTTAAAAGTATTAAAACAGGAATTAATTGATGAGTTAGTTGGCTGGCCTGACAGAGGTGTCCGGCGCCACCACGACCTTAGTGGATTTTGGGTAGTGACATTTTCGCCTTGCCTCCCTTCCTAACCTTGCTCAATCCAATAGCCCGATCCTATCCCACTCACATTTCTCCAAGATTGAAGTTAGAAATAGTTTGAATTCCAACTTAGAGCTCCTCTCCTTACAGTCAAGTGACTTTCACTCCTTCTACTGTAACTATCGTGTGCCTATTTTTCGCTTTTCACAATCAAAGTCAAAGGTTTGTTGGTGGCAAGATCGTCATGCCTTCTGGTTGTAGTTGGCTTTAAGTGCACCTAAACTACCCATAGTCGTCTATTTATGGGCTTGCACTCAATAGTCAATCAATTCGTTTTTTTGCTTTATATCCATGCTTCAACTATTTATTTATATAGTGTGTGAAATCTCACTAATGGAAAGTGCCCATCAATTAATTCCAAGAAATCGACCGCTCACGTCAGGAATAGAGGTCATTGAGAATGTACTTGTTTTTTTTTCCGTCAAGAACACTTGTGTGCATGTTTGGTTTGGAGCCCGAGGGGCTCGAGTGGGTTTCGGATAGGATATAGACCATTTCGGTCTTTAAAATTGATGGTTTTTAGCTGTTGTTGATGTCTGGTGCTTTGTGCTTCGCGATCATGAAGGGGAGTTTAGGGATGGTGCGGATTTTTTCTTCGCGAACGCAAAGTAGAGGGGGGCTTACCCTTCGTGAACGTGACAAACCTCCCGCAAACGTGAAGCTTTGTGAGGATCTGGGGAAGGTCAGCTGGTTATACTTCGCAAACGCGAGCCTTGGCTCGCGAACGTGGAGAGTACCTTACGAACGCGAAGGCCTTTTGGCCGCTACTCTTCGTGAATGCGCCATGTGCTTCGCGAATGCGAAGAACACTTGACGCCCAACCATTAAAACATCTAAAAGTCGGGATTAAACCATTTTTCACCATTTTCAAGTTAGTGCTCGACCTAGAGGCGATTTTGAAAAGGTTTTTTATCCCAACTTCATTGGTTAGTAAATATTAACTTGTTTTGTTACATTTTCATAAACACCCATTGAATTTAATATTTAATCTAGGAACTTTCATGGTAGAAATTAGGGATTTGGGTAGAAATTAGAGATTTATAAAATTGTGATTTAGACCTCAAATTAAGGTTGGATTTTGAAATAAATCACAGAACCGGACTTGGCGGTGAACGGGTAATTGGGTTTTGGTCCAAATCTCGGGTTTTGACCAAGCGTCACCGGGGTTGACTTTTTCCAAAATTATTAAAGATTGAATATTTTTCACTCGTGGGTAGTTTCTAAAGCCTATTTTAAATTATTTGAACTATATTTTTCTAGAGTTGATTGGGTTGGAGGCTAATAATAAAAGAAAAAGTCGTGGTTGAGCCTTGATTTGGTTGTTGTTCTTATCGTACTCCCCTTTCTACATTCCCCCTCCCAAATAACATTTTAACTGTGCTACTTGATATTTTTGTTTCTTTATGTATACACTTGTACATGATTTACGTAGGTGTCTTGTCATAGCTTCGTCACTATCTTATCGGGGTTAGACTCGACACTTACGGAGTACATTGGGATGGTTGTACTCATGCTACACTTATGCACTTCTTGTGCAAATTCTAGTGTTGATCCCAACAGTATTTAGTGGTGCTTGTGCTTGGATTTAGCTATATTGGAGACTTCAGGTATAGCTGCACAGCATCCACAGCCCCGTAAGTCCCCTTCTTTATCCATTCTACTGTTTATCTAGTCTCAAATAGTTGTACTTTATTTCAGACCATATATGTAGTATTCTAGTGTCTCATATGCTTGTGACTCCGGATTTCTTGGAGTTGTTAGCATCGCATTATTTTTGTTAACACTGTGTTAAATTCTGAGTTTATTAATCATTAAATTTCATTACTCTGTGTTAATTGTTAAAGACTAGTTAATTAATATAATGACGCTGGCTTGCCTTGCAAGTAGATATTAGGCGCCATCACGATCCTGATGTTGAGAATTCTGGATCATGACAAGTTGGTATCAAAGCACTAGGTTGCCTAGGTCTCACGAGTCATGAGCAAGCTTAGTAGAGTCTAGAGGATCGGTATAGAGACACATGTACTTATTTTCTAGAGGCTATAGAGCTTTAGGAACGTATCACTTCTTTCTTTCTCTATTGTACAATTTTATTCTATCACTGATGTTTAAATCATTCCATTCTTGTTCTCTCACATATGGTGAGAACACGCACAACATCTACAGCCGGGCAGGAGCTAGAGCCCTTTGTTGCAGCCACTACCAGGGGTAAGGGGCCGAGGCAGAGGCAGAGGCAAAGCTCAGCCTAGAGCACGTGCAACAACACCCACTACGAAGCCTCGGATTGATCATGAGGAGGAGATCCTAGTTCAGACCATATCAGTCAGACCCGCTCAAGTCCGGAGGGATTCATAGCCAATCCCATACTTCAGGACGCTCTAGTCCGTTTGGTGGGCCTTATAGAGACTGTAGACCAGTCCTTAGTATTCCCTATGACACCTACTGTCTCTTAGGATAATGGAGGAGCACAAACTCCCACTACTCACACTCTAGAGCAGATGATTCCCTTATATCAAACTTCGACGGTTCCAACAATTGGGGTAGTTCATACCGTTATTGCTACACAGACCGGGGAGAGGCCCGTGATATCTTCTTAGTGATTGATGAGATTGGACAAGTTCACAAAGTTATTTCCTATTCGCTTTGGTGGCAGACCTTCTAAGGACCCACAATATTTCATTGACCATTGCTGTGAGGTGTTGCACAATATGAGTATTGTGGAGTCCAATGGAGTTGACTTTGTATTGTTTTAGATGACTCGTTCGGCCAAGAAATGGTGGCAGGATTATGTGCGGAGCAGACCAACATGATCATCGTCACACACTTGGGATCAAATTTTTGCAGTTATTCTTGGAGAAGTTCATTCTTTTCACTTTGAGAGAGGAGTACCATATGCAGTTTGACCACCTTCAGTAGGGTAGCATGACTATTACGAGTATGAGACCAGATTCATGGATTTAGCTTGCCATGCAGTTTTCTTACTTCCTAATGAGAGGGACAGAGGAAGGAGATTCATTGATGGACTTACTTTCGGTATCAGTATAATGATGATAGTCTATAATTACGTATTTTAGTCGCTTATTACACTCTAATTTACTGCACTTTAATTGAGTTTGAGCTTTAATCGCTAGTATTTTGCACTAAATGTGTGTTTTATGCCTTGTAGGAGTGATTCCAATCTATGCAGATTTATGGAATGAATTCAAGATATTAAGGAGCTTTGAAGTCTGAGTAAAGGCCCAAGTATTAATTCGGGATCGCGTTCGGGAATCAACAGATGATAGTGAACTTTAAGAATGAAACGAATAATCGAGTAAGTATACTGTGCATAGTCCAGTAAAATGCATATAACGTTTTGCTCAGAAATTCGTTTGGGCTCCACAATATATCGTTTGAAAGATATTGAAAAGGGCTATAACTTTCATGCTTACATTTTCCCAAATTCCCAAAGCCGCGGCATATAGGTTGGTGCGTAGCACGCCACAGCTTCCTATTTTTCTCCTGTCTTGAAACTGCAAGATTCCTAATAAAGCCCATTACCACACCGTGTGGAGCGTTGCCCCGTGCAGCGTGCCTCTGCAAATTATACAGAATCTTATTTCGCAAAGGAAAAGGTTTTTCGTCTCTGACCGACCCTACTTGGTATAAATATGTGTAAAATGCTATTTTGAAGACTTTTGACACATCTTAGACTTAAGGAGACTATTTTGGGAGAGAGAAGACATTTGGAGAATTCTTTGGAGGAGAGATTCATCAAGTTCTTCATTCCTTCATCTTTTCTTTGTAAATTTTTTATGCAAAATACTTGGAAAATTATTACTACGAACATAAGTGGCCAAGCACTTTAGTTCTAGGGTTGTGGCTGACATGATTATTAACGTTTTCTTAAATTACATCTATGTTAATTCGGATTATTATCTTGTGGTTCTTTACTTCTAGTTTTAACTTGTGAATTGTTGTTGATACCAATTCACCCTATTAGCTACGCTATGCTTGGGAAATCCATATTTAGATTGGAGTAGAATTAAAGAGAGCTTGTTTCTGAACCCGTGGCTCGGGGAAAATTTTTGCGGTTAGGATAGGAATATATCTAATAGTCTTGCTTAGTCGAATGCCATATTATATTAGTTCATGATAGATTCAATACCATGGTAATATAGGGTTCATATATTATGGATAGACAGATAATATTGTGGGAACATGTTATTCATATAAATGATCCGGTCAACCAGCAACCATAGATAATTAGGATTAATGAGTGTGATTATTGAACTTAAAGGATTGTTAAACCAACCACAAACCTGGAATCTTCATCTCTTCTGAATAAAGTCTCATCATACCCATTTTCATTCTTTATTTGTTTAATTTCCGCAATAGTAGACTAATAGAAGAACAACCATCTTGATTATCTTAGACAATTAATTGATTTTAGTTTGCTTAGTTAACGATCAATCTAAGTCTATGTGGGTTCGACATCTGGCTTTCGAGTAACTTTATTACTTGACGATCATGTATACATGTGCGTGTGTTTGGTCCCAATAGCTACAAATGGCCAAAGAGACCGGAGATGATATTTCTTTCCATATGGCCGTAGAGATTGCTAGATGGATTGAGATGATTCGTGGTCAAGGTAGGGAGGCGGTATTTGAGAAGAGGCCTCGTCATTTTGGTGGTTTCAGTGATGCCTCATCTGGAGGCAAGGGTTTTGGTAGAGGCCATCCTCCCAAGCCGATTCAGTTAGCGCTCTAGGCATCCCACAGTGCTTCGGGTAGTAATGGTTCTTTTGGGTCTCATCCTGAGCAGTTAGCCTACAATGAACCTTCAGCTCCTATTAGTGCACCTCCGATCTAGAATTATCAGAGTTGTTATCCATGTCAACTGGGTCAATTCTAGAGTTGGTAGTCACAACAACCGAGGACTTGTTATACTTATGGAGATCCGAGGCACGTCGCAGGATTTCGCCCTAGGTTACAGGGTGGGCACTGATTGCTCCACCGCCCGCTCAGCCAGTTAGAGGCGAGGGTCAGGCTACTAGAGGTGAAGGTTAGGCCATTAGAGGGGTAAGACAATCCAACTACAGGCTATCCGAGAGGCTAAGGTTAGAGTAGTAGGGCCCAACCCCATTTTTATGCATTTCCAGCTAGACCCGAGGCAGAGTCATCTAACTCCCTCATCACATGCATTGTTCGAGTTTTCCATAAGGATGCCTTAGTTCTATTTGATCTGGACTCTACTTATTCATATGTGTCATCCTATTTTTCTTTATATCTGGTTTTACCTCATGTTTCTTTGAGTGCTCATGTCTATGTGTCAATGCCTGTAGGAGATTCTATTGTTGTAGGTTGTGTTTATCGCTCGTATATGGTTTCTATGGGGAGCCTTGAGACTAGTTTAGATCTTCTACTTCTTGATATGGTGGACTTTGATGTTATATTGGGCATAGATTGGATGTCACCTTATCACACCAAGATGGTGGCTTTATCCATGTCGGGGTTTCCTCGATTAAAGTGGAGAGGGACTCCTGGCCATTCTACTAGAAGGTTATTTTTTATGTGGAGGCTCAACATATGGTTGAGAAAGGATGTCTAGCATATTTGGAATATATCCGTGATCCTAGTGTGGAGGTTCCTTCTATGGATTTAGTACCAGTTGTGCGCGAGTTTCCAGAGGTATTTCCTGTAGATTTGCTGGGGATGCCACCCGATAGAGATATCGACTTTTATATTGAATTGGCTTCGGGAAATCAGTCCATTTCTATTCCACTATACTGTATGGCCCCAACTGAGTTAAAAGAACTAAATAGCAGTTGTAGGACTTTCTTGACAAGGGATTCATTATAGCTAGTGTCTCGCCCTGGGGCGCTAGTATTGTTTGTGAAGAAGAAGGATGGTTCGATGAGGATGTGAATAGATTATCGGCAGTTGAACAAAGTCACTAACAAGAACAAGTATCCTCTGTCGAGGATTGATGACTTATTTGATCAGCTTCAGGGTGACAAAGTGTTTCCAAGATTGATTTGAGATTTGTCTAACATCAGTTGAATATTAGGGCATCAGATGTCCCTAAGACAACTTTTCGGACTCAGTATGGTCACTATGAGTTCTTAGTGATGTCATTTGGCTTGACAAATGACCCATCAACTCTTATGGATTTGGTGATTCGTATTCAAGCCCTATTTGAATTCTTTTGTGATCTTCTTCATTGTTGATATTTTGGTTTACTCCCACAGTTGAGAGGAGCACGAGCAACATACACAAATCTTACTTTAGACCTTGAGAGATAGTCTATCACGATACAGACTAGAGGGCCATGACTAGCACACGGATCATACCTGTCGAGCACCAAAGTACATTTTATCTAACCTTTCTTATTATCCATAAGGGTCGACGAGATCAACATAAATGGAAGACATAAATCCTAAACAACCAACAATGACAGATAATGGAATGAACATATATAACATGGGCAAACAAGGCTGTCATGAAGCTATATATAAGGTACAAGTCGACAAGCTACCATAAGAGACTATACAACAAAAATCAGTCGATAAGGTTACCCAAACTATATATGAGTCGACACCTGTCTGTGAGTCTCTAAAGGAATATAAGTGCTGCAACATTGTTGGAACAAGGCCCGACATACCCATAATGTCTATAACAAAAATGCATACCAAGACCACGACAAGTTCGGAGAAGGGATCTCGCCAATAATCGCTGGGCAACCTACTGTGGTGAGGGAGATTCTTCTACCTGTCTATCAGGGCCTTCAACACGACATGTGGATTCCATAAAATAAAAGGGACGTTGGTACAAATAAAGTACTGAGTATGTAAGGTAGAAAAGTATAAGTAAGAACAGTAATGTAAACATGGATGTATCATGCATTTCATGTCAGTCACCCTCAGAGGCACTCAGATGTTATAAGTTGTATATATATATACCTTTTAAAACATACGTCTTTGTAGGCATCATCATCATTATATCATACCCAACCATAATAAGGTTAGTAAAATATATATGTATCATGCATTTCATGTCAGTCGCCCTCATAGGCATTTAGATGTTATAAGTTGTATATATATACTTTTAAAAACATACGCCTCTGTCGTCATCATCATCATCATATCGTACCCAGCCATAATAGGCTCAGTAAAACGTACCTGGCCATCATAAGGCTCGGTAGAATCGTACCCGACCATGTGGAGCTCGGTAAAACCCAACTGATCAGTCGTTGCACAATAGGTGTCGTACCCAGCCAACTATAGCACGACTCGGTACATTAAAATAGGTACATATATAAAATTCATGCTGGACTAATTGGAATCACATTCTGAACCTTTTTGAGTGACACAAGTCGGTATCATTCGTACCCATTATAAAGACTAACTCTTCATCATGAATCTTATAAGAATCAGGAATTACTAACAACATTAATAACATAAGAATAAGAGAAGCAACATCAGCCTCAAGCATTTCATAAGAAGGGAAACAATGTAAGTACTGCTAGCTTCTAAGAGTGGAGTATCTTTAGAAGCTTGTTCATTACATTATGTACAATCAGAGTCGTGCAAAAGAAGGAAAGGGATAGACTCACATACCTTATATATACTGACCAACCTCAAACTACGCAAATGTCACGACTCCTTAGTTACAACAAGTGAAATGGCACTATCGTTATCGTTAAGCGTTGTAATTATTATATATCGACCGCAACCTATTTTATGATAAAATGGAAAACACCTCCCCTATTTATATGACTTCCCCACAAGTTAAAAAAATTACCAAACATCCCAATCACCATCAATAATTATTATATTAAGCTTACCAAAATAGTCCACGAACCAACAACATTACTAACAAGCCATTCGATAGATATCTCACAAATTCTAGCTTCAACGACTTAGACGCAACTTGGATAATCTTAAATATATGTAGAGTAAGAGGTTCCTTATTAATTAGATAGAACAACACCACGAAATATCCTTCCAATGCTACCACAAGAATAAGAAAACGAAACTAGCAATCAATTCAGGTTTTTAATCAGATAGAACAACACCACTAAATATCCTTTCCAATGCTATCACAACTACAAGGAAACAAAACTAGCAATCTATCAGGACCTGTAGCATGACATGCAGCGTCCACAAATAAAAGGAACGTCAGTACGAATAAAGTACTGAGTATGTAAGGCAGGAAAGCATAAATAAGAATAGTAATGTAAACAAGGATAGAGAATATACAATCTGTAACATCTGAGTACTTTTGAGGGCGACAAACATTAAATGCATATATATATATATATATATATATATATATATATATATATATATATATATATATATATATATATATATATATATATATAGTGCGAACCACTCTGTAACTCATTTAATTATCTTCTATAACTATCATGTGCCCACATGGACACAACTTATAATGTACAACTGTAAGTGGAAAACACCGTATCACTGAACCATTTTTCTTAAAACATGAATATATATGGGCCATCAAGGCCTCTGACATATGTACGAAATAAACTTCTGTCTACAAAGCCTCTAAGATTATTTGACATCAAATGGGACAGGGTACCGACCTACCTATAAGTCTGTAGCAAAACTCTGACACGATGAATCATAGACTCGACTGCACTCCGAATGAGGTGGAGTCTTACCGATCTTTCGCTTAATGCTGACCTCGTCTACTATGAGGGATAATCAAACTGATTGTCTATACCTGCAGGCATGAATGTAACGTCCCCAACAAAAGGACATTAGCACGAATAATGTAATGAGTATGTAAGGCGGAACTGAAATGTAACAGTAAGTCAACATTAATTAAAGACATATAAGAATTAACATGAATCTCTGAAGTGCCACCGTATATGCATACTTACTATATATATAAAAAAATACTTCTCTTTGAGACTATTATCCATATCTTATGATGTATGATTGCCCACCTGATCAGTAGTAGCTGCCCAACCGGCCGTCGCACGGTGGTAAATGTATGACTGACCAACCGGTGGTAAAGAATAATACATAACTACCCAACCGGTGGTAACTGCCCGACCGGTCGTAGCCCGGTGGTAAATGCATGTCTGCCCAACCGGCTGCAGCACTGTGGTAATGCATATGCATGAAGATATATGTATTACTATATTATAAACATTAACATATTTATCAAAAAGCTCAATAGGGAACTAAATACATACTTAGACATGCTTGAATATCATTTTACGGGAATGAATAACATAAACATCCTTAACTGCTAAGAGTAGAACCACTTATGGAATATCATTACGTTTACGTATCATTTCTTGGAACATGCAAAAGGAAGGAATGATTAGTCTTAACTTACCTGAGCCAATTCTCTTGACAAACCCTCTAACACGCATTAGTTACGACAAAACACGAGACAACAAAATTAGAGTAGAAGAAAATCCGTATGATATTCTGGAGAAATATTATACCATACTCCCTTTATAATTGCAAAATTCCACGTTGCTTTGAATTGTTAAAGATCTTATCTTGCTTATGTGACTTACGTTAATAACACACAAACATTTACGTTTGAATTCTTATCAGATGCACATAAAGAATGAGTTTGTGACTTACGTTCAAATGAATATATGACTCTTCTTTATTAAATGGAATGACTCACGTTCTTAATACTTTTCCAAATCTCACATCTCAATTCTTGCCACATAATATAATGACTTTAAGGGTAAACATTCCCATAAGGTGGGGCTGCCACGTTAATCTTTATCCCAAAGACTTTAATTTCCTAGTTAATCTTACCACAAAAATCATTAAGTAACCCAATTATCCACATAATTAAAAATTATCTTAAATTACTTAAAATATTTCTTACTTTTAATACACTTTATGTACCCTACGATCATGGTCATGTGATACTATATAAAATAAATACATACACAATTATTTAAGTAAAATATTTATGTAAAAATACATATATTTTCTCAACTTACAATTTTCCTAATCTCATATAAAAAGTAAAAATTCACGTACGCTTAATTCTTAAAATGGTAAAAAGATAACCTTCTTTTCTTGTGAGAAAATAAATTTTATTTTTACAATAAAGAAAATCTCATAAACTTTCTCATATTATGTATATAATTTAAAGCATATTCGAAAGTAGAATATTAATAATTATATAAAACCATACTTTTCAAACTTCATTTGACAAAAATGTTTCACTCCAAATATCATATCAACTATATATAACAGTATCAATGTTGTTAAACTTTCGGGGTCTTATAATAACATAGTCGCAAATCCTCTATAATCTCATAAATGGTCTTAATACCTTCAAGCTCATATGGATTACTACGACTCTGTAACGACCCGCCCGGTCGTTTTAAGAATGTATGCCCCGATCCCCTATTAACTGCTTACCCCATGTTTATTTCAGCTATTTTGATTTCCCGAGATGTTCGATTTCGAGTTTCGGAGAGTTTTGGGACGCTTAGTCCCTAAATGAGAGCTTAAATGTTGAAAATTTGACCGTAGCCAAAACAGTGTAAAGACGACCTCAGAATAGAATTTCGTGGTTTTGTTAGCTCTATTGGGTGATTTCGGGCTTAGGGATGGGTTCAGATTGTGTTTTGGAGGTCCGTAGCTAATTTAGGCTTGAAATGCCGAAGGTCAAATTTTGGAGGTTTCCGGTTCGATAGTGAGATTTTGATCTGAGGGTCGGAATGGAATTCCGAAAGTTGGAGTAGATCTGTAGTGTTGAAAGTGACGTGTGTGCAAAATTTTAGGTCATTCGGACGAGGTTTGATAGACTTTTTGATCGAAAGCGTATTTCTAGAGTTTTTGGAATTCTTAGGCTTGAATCCGTGGTTGATTCGTCGTTTCGATGTTATTTTAGGTGTTTTAAGGATTGGTATAAGTTCGGACGGTGGTATTATACTTGTTTGTGCTTTTGGTTGGGGTCCCAGGGGCCTCAGGATGATTTCCGATGGTTGACAGACGGAATTTTGGAGTTTGGAGTTGCAGCTTCAGCAGGTTTCTATCATAACCGCACCTGTGGTTTGGATTCCGTAGGTGCGGAGTCGCAGAAGCGGCGAAGTGATCGCAAAAGCAAAAAAGGAAGAAGGCCAACAGGGACTGCAGAAGTGGCCCCACATCTGCGAAGGGTTAACCGCAGATGCAAAAATAGGGCATTAAGTGATAAGCCGCAGATGCGACCCTTGTTCTGCAAAAACGGGGCCGCAGATGCGGAAATCGCTGGGCAGAACATATAATTACTTGCCTTCACGAAATTTAGCTATTTTTCACCATATTTCAAATGGGAAGAAGCTTGGGAAGCACTTTTCAAGAGGGATTCTTAGAGGAGTTCATTGGGGTAAGGTCTTTGGTCCCTAAACTCGTTATTGAAATGATTTTTATCAATTTAAGCATGAAAAATTAAGGAAAATCAGTGGTAATTGGTGGGTTAGGTCTTGACTAGTTAGAAGCCTTTGAGTGATTATTTGAGGGACCTATTGAGGTCTGATTTTGGTACTTTTGGTATAACTAAACTCGTGAGAGTGTGAGGGTTCTGGAAATTTAAATTTTATTCAATTCCAAGATGTGGGCCCGAGGGGCGTTTTGGTTATTTTACCTAATTTCACGTATTAGCTTTGAATTTCTTTGTAGAATCAGTTACTTGAAGTATTATTTACATTATGCAATTGAATTGAATAGATTTGAGACATTTGGCGTTGATTACACGTGCAAAAACGTGGTTTCAGGTTGATTTTAAGCTGGTTCGAGGTAAGTGGCTTACCTAACCTTGTGTTGGGAACCTTTTCCTTAGGATGTAGTATTATTGTTAATTAAAATGCCTTGTAGGTGTGAGGTGACGAGTGCGTACTTATGCTAATTGTTGAAAATTTGGTCTTCATTAAGTAATTACTAGTATGTTTCCTTTCATGTTTATATTACTTGTACCTTAAGCCTGTTGTTAGATTAGAAAAACATGTCTAAGTGGTTTAATTGCTTATTTGCTCAAACTGTTTTACCTGAATTCTGTGCAGCATGATAGACTAGGATTACCTGTTTGCCTTAATATAAAACTGATATTGCTGAATATATTTCCATGTAGCTGCTGTGTATTTACATTTGGGACTACGGATATGGGATTCCGGTAGATCCCCCTTGCTTGTTTATTTGGGACTACGGATGTGGGATTCCGGTAGATCTACCTGCACAGTTATATGGAACTATGGGACTGCACCCAGTAGATTCTCCCAGTGCTGGATATTTACATTTGGGGACTATGGAATAGGATTCCGATAGATCCCCGACGCACTGTGAGTTGGACTACGGGATAACACCTCGGAGTTCTACTGGACATTTATATTTGGGGGCTACATGATAGTATCCTAGTAGATCCCCGTATTGTTGGACATTTACATTTGGGGGCTACAGGACGGTATCCTAATAGATCCCTGGTTGCTATCTCTGTGTTGAGTTGTGTACCTTCGGTGATTATTTTATCTCTGTACTAGTTGTCGTTGTTCTTTATATTCTAGGTTATTTCTTACTGATGCACTTAATTATACTGTCTTGTGATACACTGCTATATTTTGTATTTTATTTAACCTTAGTAGGGCCTCAACCTTCCTCATCACTACCCGACCGAGGTTATGCTTGGCACTTACTGAATACTGTTGTGATGTATTCATGCCCTTTTTGTGCATGTTTTTCATGTGCAAAGCCAGGTACTTTCACTTTGTCTTATCATCTTTGAGGCGAGGCACTTTTGTAGAGACTTCGAGGTATATTTACTGCATCCGCAGACCGAGGAGTCCCTTTCTATCTTTCTGTAACAGTATAGCCCTTCAGTACTTCCCTTTTGTTAGACATTTCTGGAGTTAGAGCTTCTTATGTATCTCTTGGCTTATGATTCATGGTGTTCCAGATTTTGGGAGTGTGAGGTTGAGATTTTGTATTGTTATGTGACAGGTGGCATCTTAAACACTATTTTATTTTGTCATTTCGGTTTTATATTATTTTCTTTCGCAAATTGTTTCTTTTTTCGCATTTGTTGTAGAGACTAGGTGCGATCATGATAGTTCATGGAGGGCGAACTGGGGTCGTGACAAGTTGTTATCAGAGCTCTAGGTTCATAGGAGTCTTGAATCACAAGCTTGTTTATTAGAGCCTCGCGGATCGGTACGAAGACGTCTGTACTTATCTACGAGAGGCTATGTAACAGTTAGGAGAATTCCACTTCATTTGATTTCCCTGTCGTGCGAGATTTTAACTTCACAATCCTAAACATATGTCTTCCATTCTCTCATAGATGGTGAGGACATGTGCTACCTGAGATGATCAGGCACTTGCACCCCCTACTGCAGCCGTCAGAGGCCGAGGTCGGGGTAGAGGCCAGGGATGCGCCCGTGGTATAGCTAGAGCACCCACATGATGTTCCATAGAGGGGCCACCAACAGCTCCATCCAGAGTCTAGGCACTTGATATGCCTACTGCTATTACTACTCCAGCACTTCAGGAGACATTAACGTAGTTCCTGAGCATGTTTGGTACATTAGTTCAGGCAGGGTTGATTTAGGTTGTACCAACTAATTCACTAATCGGGGGAGTGATCCAGAATCCTTCTGTCCCCACTCTACAGCAGCGAGTTCCAGATGTCATAGCGACACAACCTATGGTCCCAGTTCATCGGGTGGTGAGGACCTCTCGCCGGGTAGAGGACAGACGAGGTTAGGAGAGAGAGAGTATATGGAAGTGAGGAGATCTCGTAGACTGGAAAGTTCAACTGGTCCTTATTTTAAGGGAAGATCACGGCATGGTAGAGGTTTTGTTTGTCAACCAGCTCAGTTTGCATCTCAGACTTCGCTTAGTATTTCAGGGGTTCAAGGGTATCAGAGTACCGTACCATACAATTTACACTGCCACGTCATTCGCGAGGTTCCTTTGAGTGTGGTGACATACGCCATATGGTAAGGTATTGCCCTAGACTTGAGAGGATTGCACCTTCACAGACTTCTAAGCCACAGCGAGCAATGCGAAGTTCTGAGGCTATGGTTACAGCTCCAGTTGCTACCCCACCTGCTCAGCCAGCTAGAGGTGGAGGTTAGGGAGGTAGAGGTCGCCCTATAGGGGAAGGCCAAGCCGGATACTATGCCCTTCCTGCCCGTACCGAGGCTGTTGCCTCCGATTCTGTCATACTATACTGGTTTGTCACATAGATGCATTGGTTTTATTCGATCTAAGCTCTACTTATTCTTATGTGTCTTCTTATTTTGCTCCGCATTTGGGTGTACCTCGGGATTCTTTGAGTTCCCCTGTTTATGTTTTGTACTCCTGTGGGAGATTCTCTTTTTGTGGACTGCATTTATCGGTCGTATTTGGTTGCTCTTAGTGCTTTTGAGACCAGAGCTGATTTATTGTTGCACATCATGGTTGATTTTGATATTATCTTGGGCATGGACTGGTTGCCGCCCTATTATGCTATTCTTGATTGTCACGCCAAAACCGTGACGCTGGCTAAGCCAGGTATACCGCTTGTTGAGTGGAGGGGTGCTTTAGATCGCACTCCAAGTAGAGTATTTATTTCCTTAAGGATCAATGAATGGTTGAGAACGGGTGTGACGCATATCTAACTTATGTGAGAGATGTCAGTATTGATACCCCTTCAGTTGATTCAGTCCCAATTGTACGAGGTTTTTCTGATGTGTTTCAAGCTGATCTTTCGGGCATGACGCCTGATAGAGATATTGATTTTGTCATTAATTTGTTGCCGGGCACTCAATCAATTTCAATTCCTTCGTATCGTGTGGCTCCTCCTAAGTTGAAAGAATTGAAGGATCAGTTACATGAATTTCTTGATAAGGGTTTTATTAGGCCTAGTGTATCACCTTGGGGTGCTCCTGTCTTTTTTGTTAAGAAGAAGGATGGTTCTATGCATATGTGCATTGATTATCACCAGTTGAACAAGTTACAGTGAAGAACCGTTATCCTTTGCCTCGTATTGATGATCTGTTTGACCAGCTTCAGGGCGCACGAGTGTTTTCGAAGATTGACTTGCACTCAGGTTACCATCAGTTGAAGATTTGGGAGCCAGATATACCGAAGACTGCTTTCAGGACTCGGTATGGTCATTATGAGTTCCTTGTTATGTCATTTGGGCTGACCAATGCTCCAGCAGCCTCTATGCATTTGATGCACAGTGTATTCCGACTATATCTTGACTCACTTGTCATTGTCTTTATTGATGACATTCTGGTGTATTCTCGGAGTCGGGAAGATCATGAGCAGCACCCGAGGACAGTGCTTCAGACTCTAAGAGAACAGAAGTTATATGCAAAGTTCTCAAAATGTGAGTTTTGGTTAGATTCTGTGGCATTCTTAGGCCACGTGGTATCGAGTGAGGTTATTCAGGTGGATCCGAAGAAGGTAGCGGCAATGCAGAGTTGGACCAGACCATCCTCAGCTATAGAGATCCGTAGTTTTCTCAGTGTGGCGGGTTGCTACTGTCATTTTGTGGAGGGGTTTTCATCAATTGCAGCCCCTATGACCAAACTGAACCAGAAGGGTGCTCCGTTCCAGTATACGAAAGAGTGTGAGGCGAGCTTCAGAAGCTCAACACAGCTTTGACTATAGCCCCAGTTTTGATATTGCCTATAGGTTCGGGGTCTTACAATTTTGTTATGCCTCGAGGATTGGCCTTGGAGAAGTTTTGATGCGGGTTGGTAGGGTGATTGCCTACGCATCCAGATAGTTGAAGGTGCATGAGAAGAATTATCCTATCCGTGATATTGAGTTAGCTGCCATTGTTCATGCCTTGAAGATCTGGTGCCATTATTTGTACGGTGTGCCTTGTGAGAATTATACTGATCATCGGAGCTTGCAGCACCTATTCAAGCAAAAGGATCTACATTTGCGCCAGTGAAGGTGGTTAGAGTTGCTGAAGGACTATGATATCACTATTTTGTATCACCGGGGCAAGGCCAATGTGGTGGAGAGTTTAGGGAGTTTGGCTTATTTACCAGCATCGGAGAGGCCTATGGCGATGGATGTTCAGGCCTTAGCCAGTCAGTTTGTTAGATTGGATATTTCAGAGCCCACTCGGGTTCTAGTTTGCGTGGTTTCGCGGTCTTCCTTATTCTATCATATCAGGGAGCGTCAGTATGATGACCCTCATTTTCTTATCCTCAAGGACAAGGTTCAGCGTGGTGATGCTAGAGATGTGACCATTGACATGGACGGAGTATTGAGGATGCAGGGTCGGGTCTGTGTACCCAATGTTGATGGGCTTCGGGAATTGATTCTAGAGGAGGCCCACAGTTCACGGTATTCCATTCATCCGGGTGCCGCAAAGATGTATCAAGATTTGAGGCAGCACTATTGGTGGAGGCGGATGAAGAAAGATATAGTTGGGTTTGTAGCTCAGTGCCTCAACTGTCAGCAAGTAGGGCTGGGCATATATCGGGTAAACCGATAACCCGAACCGTTAATTATATATTGGGTTATGGGCATCGGGTTATTAGGTTTACAGTTCAGTAACGATTTAGAATTTTTTTACTATTGGGTTATCGGTTCGGGCCTCGGTTTTCAAATTTTTTTAATGGGTTAATCGATAATAAGAATTATTAAAATTATGACTTTACCCTTAAGTATATACAAATGCCAGGGCTTCAGTTCATTCTTCATAGACCTTACTAGTTACTCCTAGCGTAAGTCATTAGTATAATATTTGTGAATTCTTCTATTTTTTGCTTAAGTCCAGTGAGTTGTCTTTTCTTTTTTGGTTAACTCTAGATAGAGTTATCTTATCGGGTAAACCGATAGCAGAACCGATAATGATCGATAAACGATTAAACGATACCCGATATCTTATATTTTCGGTTATCAGTTTATCAAATTTATAAAATGATAACCGATATGAAAAACCGATAATATTCATAACCGAACCGAATTGACAGATGCCCACCCCTATCAACAAGTGAAGTATGAGCACCAGAGACCGGGTGGGTTATCAGCAGATAGAGATTCCGGAGTGGAAGTGGGAGCGGATCACTATGGACTTTGTAGTCGGGCTCCCGTGGACTTTGAGAAAGTTCGATGCTATTTGGGTGATTGTGGATCGGCTGACCAAGTCCTCTCATTTTATTCTTGTGTGTTCTACTTATTCTTCGAAGCGGCTAGTGAAGATTTATATCCGTGATATTGTTCGTCTGCATGGTATTCCAGTGTTCATCATTTTAGATAGGGGTACTTAGTTCACTTCATGATTCTGGAGGGTCGTTCAGCATGATTTGGGTACTCGAGTGGAGTTGAGTACTGTCACACCTCCTTTTTGCGAGCCCCTTACCCCGGGGGGTGGACGCGAGGGAGTTTTTCCATTTAAAGTGACAGTATTCGAAATGGGATTATTTTGTTTATTTCAGAGTCGCCACTTGGAATAAATTATGGTGTCCCAAGTCACCGATTTATTTAAATCCCAAATCGAGGAAATTTCGACTTTTCAAATGAAGTCTGCGAACCAGAAATTCTAAGTAAGGAATTCTGTTGACCCGAGGGAAGGTGTTAGGCACCCCCGAGTCCCGTGGTTCTAGCACGGTCGCTTAAATTGTTGTAATGGCTAAATATCTGATTTTTATACATATTGTAACTTATGTGCTTTTATAAACTTCGAACCGCTTTTATTATTCTTAGGAAGATTTCAACGTTATACAAAACACGTGTTTGGATCACGCCACGTGAAATGCGCCTGCGATCCATGAAATATTTTATTTAACGTTGGGATTTTAGAACCGGGTCACATGAGATACACCCCCGAATTTATAATATGTTCATTATTATTAATATCCGAAGTTATTACATCGAATCCCAAACAATGAAGAGCAGAACACTCTGTCTAATACATACTATCGAATAGAAACAATAGCTTGAAGTGTTAAATTCTGATATTATATGAATAGAAACACATGTTTATAGGCAACTTTACAACTACTTCCTAAATAATAGGAGAAGAAAATAGCTTCTGACTAATTCATTACTAATGAATATATATCCCTAGTTTTGCTCCTAATTTCTTGAACTGATTTGCTGTCCGATTAAAGTAGAACATCCGCACAAAAATAATCGCTGTTTCCAACATGATTTTGTATCTAATTCTTAAGAAAAGAAAGAAACACGAATAAAAGGAAATAAATACCCTTGATCTAAGTTATGAACATAACTACTATTCAAATATAACATGGCCAAATCCTAAAGTAGATACATATTACTTTCGATGGACAACATAAATCAGAAAAGAAACAGACTAAACTGATAATAAACCGATAATAAACCAACAATTTGTTACTAAACATCAATGCATTTATTCCATTTCTTGACTTCCAATTTGCAGATTCACATTATTTTGAATTTCGGAAATGTGTACCTGAAAGTAAAGATGAAATAGAAAAGAGAGGATTTCAGCAGTAACAGCAGCTCAGCATGTCAACAAACGGAAGTAGAACCCAGTTAACCAGAAAACCAAAGTCAAAAATCTCTTTGAAATTTAAAACTTGGGAAAATCACAGAATGATCTTTTGAAAACCAACTCTTTCATACCCAAATTTCTTCTTGCTATATATGTATTTTCAGTCCTGAACTCTCATTGTATCCTTCAGTATTTTTTTCTAGAATTCTCCCTCCTCCTTTTCTTTTTCCAAAAAAAAACCTCCCCCCCCTCTCCAGCGACCTGCCCATTTATATCCCAACAGACTTCCTTTTACAGCTCCTAAAAGCATCAACTCATGTTATTCCCTGAAGACCACTACTGCCTGCCCCTTATTATTTTAAATTTAAAGTGTATGGGCAGACTGCATTTTAAATTAAGGCGTGCCCTGACAGACAATGTTGGCATTCCACTAATCCTAAACTATTTAATTCTATTTTTTATCCCCTTAAATGTCAAAAATTGTCCTTTCATAAGCTTCAGACCTCTCTTCATCCTTAATTTCAGGCACCATTAGTGAGCATTTAAGTTAGTGCACTTCCCACTA
The DNA here is from genome assembly GCA_026770625.1 of Nicotiana glauca. Taxonomy (NCBI): domain Eukaryota; kingdom Viridiplantae; phylum Streptophyta; class Magnoliopsida; order Solanales; family Solanaceae; genus Nicotiana; species Nicotiana glauca. Next base: position 83,271 of record MU767646.1, on the reverse strand, counting down.
CTATCTTATCTCTCAATTCTTAATTCATCCACTTACTTAGTGCCTTTTAATTAAAGCTACTGTACCCCTACCCAAGTTAGCAAATCCCCTATTTCAATAATTGACATTTTTAGGCTAGGCTACCTAAGTTACCCCCTAAAACTTCATGTTATTTTACCCACCCGGGACCGAACAATACTCGTACCTTGCCTAATAACCTAAGAACTGATCATCATGAAATTGCCCGGATGAAGCAACAGGCACGGGATTGACTCAACAGGCACGAGATTGACTCAACAGGCACGAGATTGACTCAACAGGCACGAGATTGACAAAACAGGCACGGGATTGACAAACAGGCACGTGATTGACTCAACAGGCACGGAATTGACTCAACAAGCAAGGGATTGACAAAACAGGCACGGGATTGACAAAACAGGCACGAGATTGACTCAACAGGCACGAGATTGACACAACATGCATGGGATTGACAAACAGGCACGTGATTGACAAAACAGGCATGAGATTGACAAAATAGGCACGAGATTGACAAAACAGGCACGGGATTGACAAACAGGCACGTGATTGACAAAATAGGCATGGGATTGACAAACAGGCACGTGATTGACAAAACAGGCATGAGATTGACAAAACAGGCACGAGATTGACAAAACAGACACGAAATTGGCTCAATAGATACGAGATTGGCCCAACAGGCACGGGATTGACCCAACAGGCACGAGATTGACCCAACAGGCATGGGATTGACAAACAGGCACGTGACTGACTCAACAGGCACGGGATTGACTTCAACAGGCATGAGGTTGACTCAACAGGCAAGGGAATGATTCAACAGGCAAGGGATTGACCCAATAGGCACGAGTTTGTCTTAACAGGCAGGAGGTTGACTCAACAGGCAAGGGACTGATTCAACAGGCAAGGGACTGATTCAACAGGCAAGGGACTGATTCAATAGGTAAGAGACTGACTCAATAGGCAAGGGACTGACTCAACAACCATGGGATTGACTTAACATGCACGTCACAAGTAAATCAATGTAGAGCTTGCCTTTTAAGATAAATAGGATCATCCTTTCCTTTCTTCTAAGCATGACTCATATTGGTTACTACTAAAAAAAAATTATTCAGTGACTCATTGCATGAATGTGACATTACAAAGAAACATGGTGTAACAACTAGACACATTGCGTAGTAGGAAGATACATAACACAATCTATACCATTTATCTATAAAGAATGTAAAATTAAATCCTGCATGCAAATGCAACATATATTTTTTTTTTGTATTTTTCAAAAATAAACATGCAAGGACAAATGCAAACAATAAACCCAAAAATCCACAAAAATTGACAACAACACAAAAATTATTTTATTTTGAATTTTTGGGAGTAATTCTCATATAGGGCAAAAATCACGTGCTCACAGCTGCCCCTCTTTGCCCGGAAACACGAAGAGTTTTCGCGCAAAGATAAATGAGCGGATACGAGCGATTTTTGCCCGTTCGAGTACTCCGTGTGAAGCATTTTTGAAAGATTTGACCGAGACTTTGCTTCGGGAGGCCTCCTATATATCCTGGGCTAAACAGGAATCAGGTCAATATAGTTCGGGAAGTTTTGGTAGTTGGGACTACCATGAAGCTGTGATCTCGCTGTTACTGCTGTTGCTGTTGCTGTTACTGCTTACTGACCTCCTTATTACACCAAAAAGGAAAAACGTAGCTAAGCGTAGCTATGCCTACCAACTATGAGTTACAAGATTCCTATCTATAATTCTCTCGAAAAGTTGATCTTGAGTCTTAGCTGATTTTGCTGTAGACTTCGATCTGAATCTTGATGCTCGCAGGTTGTAGGTGCTTGTTTATTTCTGCAACATTGAGTGAAACAGGATTGGCAGAGCTTGTGACTCCGATCAGATTTCGAGCAATCTGCGCCTTTGTCTGCTCCAATATTTGAGCTTACCTTCTTTTGCTTTTCTTTTTGTTATTTTCTTCTTTTCTTCATTCTGGATTGAGACGCATTCGGTAGGCCAATCGGATCATGCGCCTCGAGATCATACCTGCTTAAGACAATCAAAGGCAAACAAACGAACAAAATTTTTTGCCCCAGTTTTGACTAGGGAAATTTCGTGAGTAAGTTGTGACACATATCTAGACAGTCAAATCAGGATTGTGTATCCTTGTGAATGGATCCAGGTTGTGCTGGGAAGTAGCCGGGTTATGCCGGGATTGGGAAAGAATAGGCTCCTTGGATTATGCCAGGGAGATCCGCGGGTTATGCCGGGATTTGGAAAGAAAAAGCTCCTTAGGTTCTGCCAGGGAGATCCACGGGTTATGCTGGGATGGTCATCGGGTTATGCCGAGACTTGGAAAGAAAAGGCTCCTTGGGTTATGCCAGGGAGATCCACGGGTTATGCCGGGATTTGGACAGAAAAGGCTCCTTGGGTTATGCCAGGGAGATTCGCGGGTTATGCCGTGACTTGGAAAGAAAAGGCTCCTTGGGTTATGCCAGGATCGCGGGTTATGCTGGGATTTTTGGAAGAAAAGGCTCCTTGGGTTATGCCAGGGAGATCCACGGGTTATCCCGGAATTTTGGGAAGAAAAGGCTCCTTGGGTTATGCCAGGGAGATCCACGGGTTATCCCGGAATTTTGGGAAGAAAAGGCTCCTTGGGTTATGCCAGGGAGATCCGCGGGTTATGCCGGGATTTGAAAAGAAAAAGCTCCTTGGGTCATGCCAGGGAGATCCGCGGGTTATGCCGGGGTTTGGAAAGAAAAATCTCCTTGGGTTATGCCAGGGAGATCCACGGGTTATGCCGGGATTTGGAAAGACAAAAGCTCCTTGGATTATGCCAGGGAGATCCGCGGGTTATGTCGGGATTTGGAAAGAAAAATCTCCTTGGGTTATGCCAGGGAGATCCTCGGGTTATGCCGGGATGGTCATCGGGTTATGCCGAGACTTTGAAAGAAAAGGCTCCTTGGGTCATGCCAGGGAGATCCACGGGTTATGCCGGGATTTCTAGGGAATGAGACCCTATGCTACCATGAATTTCTTTTGGGATTTTTATTTTTTACTTCTTTTCTTCTTTCTTTCGATCTTTTCTAACTTTATTCTTATCTTCTTCATTTAAACACAATGCATGAAAGAGGAGAAACTTTCCTTTGGTTGATTCTTTGCTACGAAGGTGTTCTAGCACTTGCGCATTGTTTTTCTCTTCTAGGTTGCGTCCGTTTCTTGTGCGTTCGCCTGAAATATACCTGCTTCAACTTTCAACAAAGAACAATTTGTTAGTTTGAAACGGGGTTTGGTTTTGTGGCCTTGATCATCTCAATCGCTTGATCGCAGTCCCATTTCTGTGGAGAACTTTGCTGCTTGCTGATCTCTGAGAGAGGAATTCTTTCAAACTTGACGAAACTCCAACTTTTAGGTCTTCATGATGATTTGCATGTGTGGGCACTGGCCCTTTGCTTCATTCTATTCTTAGAACTTTTGCCTTTGACCCTCTTTCCTTCTAAGAGGTTTTTTTCCTTTAGGGAACATCAACAAACAATGGTCAGTCAGGATTGGACTAACGCACTAGCTGAGGCTGGGCATTTCTTCGGCTTTTGTCAGGCGGAGCCCTGTGAAAACAATTCTGCCACCTTTTCCTTTGTAACAAGTTTCGGAGTTTGGGGTTAAGCCGAAAGAGATTCCAAGGAAAGAAGACAAATACAGAGTGGAAGAAATGAATTTTTTTTTACTTTTAAAAAAAGAGTAGAAACGTCCCTTTTAGGGGAGAAGAAAAACTTATCTGGGGCGCATGCTAACTTCAAATGGACATGACATGCTTCTTGGACTGGACGCCCGACCTGTACCCCTTTGGCTTCTTAATAAACCCACTGATCAGCATTTCCGAACCAAGAAACCTTGCCAGCACTTCCAGTGATGAGATACCTCTTTCTCGGCCGATAGCGCCCTTTGCGGGTTTTCGCTAACTGACCTCTCTCAGTTCTCTTCTTAACGACGCCCGATAGCGCTCTTTGCGAGTTTTCACTAAACGGACTCTCTCATTTTGTTTCTCTGCTCTCGTCGTATCATGGTGCCCGAAGGTTTTCACCGATAAAACTCTCTCATTTATTTCTTTCATGTTTTGAGTGTTCGCTTTCCCTACCATGATGTCTCTTAGCGTTTACGCTTTTGGTAATTGATCCGAAGGACTTGCATTTGGTCTTGGGTAAAAGAATTATGGACGGGAGTACAACTTTGGAATCAAAACTCATGGTCAAACCATTATAACATCTGCCCCAGTTTCAATTTTAGGGAAAGATTGGATTTTGGTTTGGTGTGACTGAACCTCAGATAGAGGTTGCCTACGTATCCTTTCGGAATTAAGTCAGAACATAGTTCAGGTATTCATTTGGTATAATTTTTTTTTGAGTGGTTGGTTGGTGACCTTGGATTTCAAAGAGGGTGGCCAATGGAAGGTAACCGGCTCAAAATGGTTTGCAAAAGGGTGGATAGTGTTTGGGTAGCGGGAAAAAAAGCCTTCATCATCTCAACTGCGGCAAGACATCCTCGAAGTAAACTTAGACATAGTACCTTTTGACTGCGTCTGCGTTCACTGCCTTTTCGGGATCATTTCCTTCAACATCGCCAGATATAACGCTCCTCTCGGTAGTATTTTCCTGATGATGTACGGATCTTTCCAATTAGGAGCGAATTTTCCTTTCGCTTCCTGGTGATGGGGAAGAATGCGCCTCAACACCAATTGTCCGACTTCAAAATTCCTGGGTCGCACTTTCTTGTTGTAAGCACGGGCCATTCTTTGTTGGTACAACTGCCCGTGACAGACCGCATCCATTCGCTTTTCATCAATTAAAGTCAGTTGCTCCAAGCGAGTCTTAACCCACTCGCTGTCTTCAATCTCTGCTTCAATAATGGTTCAGAGCGAAGGAATTTCTACCTCCGCCGGTATCACAGCTTTGGTTCCATAAACCAATAAGTATGGGGTGGCTCCCACCAATGTGCGCACTGTGGTGCGATATCCCAATAAGGGGAAAGGCAACTGTTCATGCCACTACCTGGAACTCTGGATTGTTTTCCTCAAAATCTTCTTGATGTTTTTGTTCGCTGCCTCAACGGCGCCATTGGCTTTGGGCCGATAAGGAGTGAAGTTCCTATGCGTTATTTTGAATTGTTCGCATACATCCCCTATCAAATGACTATTCAGGTTTCCCGCATTATCTGTGATGATAGTTGCAGGGATACCGAAACGACAAATAAGATTTGAGTGTAAAAAGTCCACCACGGCTCTTTTGGTGACCGACTTGAGAGTGATAGCCTCGACCCATTTTGTGAAATAATCGATGACGACCAGCATGAATCTGTGCCCATTAGATGCCTTCGGCTCAATCGGACCAATGACGTCCATGCCCCAAGTGACGAAAGGCCAAGGCGCCGACATAGGATGTAGCTCTGTTGGAGGTACATGAATCAGATCTCCATGCACCTGACACTGATGGCATTTCCGGACAAAACTGAAGCAATCCTTTTCCTTAGTTATCCAATAATAACCAGCACGTAAGATTTTCTTGGACAACACATACCTGTTCATATGAGGCCCACACACTCTTGCGTGTACTTCTTGCATGATTCTTCCGGCTTCCTCAGCGTCAACGCATCTTAACAGGTTGAGATCCGGGGTTCTCTTGTACAAAACTTCGCTGCTCAAAAAGAAGCCACTCGCATGTCGCCTGATGGTTCTCTTCTGATCTCCAGTAGCAGGTTCAGGGTATTCTTGTGTTTTCAGAAACCTCTTGATATCGTGATACCATGGCTGGATATTTGGTCCTACCTCGATTACATTGCAGTAACCGTGTCTTTCCCTGATTTGGATTTCCAAAGGATCGACGTGGGCATTGCCTGGATAAGGTAGCATCGAAGCTAACGTGACAAGTGCATCAGCTAGTTCGTTGTGACATCGCAGGATGTACCTGAACTCTATTGATATAAATTGCCTGCCGAGATCTTCCACGTGCTGTCGATAAGGAATAAGCTTAACATCTCGAGTTTCCTATTCACCTAGGGCTTGCCGGATAATCAGATCAGAATCTCCCATGATCAGTAAGTCTTCGACATCTTGGTCAATTGCCATATTCATTCCCATGATACAGGCCTCATACTCAGTTGTATTGTTTATGCAGAAGAAACGGAGCCTGGCCGTAGCTGGGTAGTGCTGACCGGTGGGAGAGATCAAAATTGCCCCAATTCCTACGCCTTTGGCGTTTACAGCCCCATCAAAGAACATTTTCCAAGTATGAGTGTCTTTAGGGACTACTTCCACCATGTTTACCTCTTCATCTGGAAAGTAAGTATTCAACGGATAGTATTCCTCATCAATCGGGGTTTCAGCCAAGTGATCCGCCAATGCTTGGGCTTTCATTGCTGTGGGGGTGACATAGACTATGTCGAATTCAGTGAGCAGAATTTGCCATTTTGCCAATCTTCCGGTGGGCATTGGTTTCTGGAATATGTACTTCAAAGGATCCAACCTGGTAATGAGGTGAGTGGTGTGAGCCTGGAGATAGTGTCTCAACTTCTGAGCGACCCATGTCAGAGCACAGCATGTTCTTTCCAACAAGGTGTACTTGACTTCATAACTAGTGAACTTCTTGATCAAGTAGTAGATCGCGTGCTCTTTCTTCCCCGTTGCATCATGTTGTCCGAGGACACAACCAAAAGAGTTTTCTAAGACTGTCAGATACAGAAACAGAGGTCTCCCTTGTTCTGGCGGGACCAAAACAGGTGGATTCGACAGATATTCTTTGATTTTGTCGAAAGCCTCTTGACACTCAACTGTCCATTTGATTGCGGCATCTTTCCTCAGCAACTTTAATATGGGCTCGCATGTGGAAGTCAATTGAGCGATGAACCGGCTGATATAGTTTAATCTGCCCAAGAGACTCATTACGTCTTTCTTTGTCCTTGGCGGAGGCAAATCCCGGATAGCTTTTATCTTTGTTGGATCTAACTCGATACCTTTTCTGCTGACTATGAAACCCAAAAGTTTGCC
>MU767646.1:0-67633 GCA_026770625.1 Nicotiana glauca | reverse complement strand
GAACATAACTACTATTCAAATATAACATGGCCAAATCCTAAAGTAGATACATATTACTTTCGAAGGACAACATAAATCAGAAAAGAAACATATTAAAACCGATAATAAACCAACAATTTGTTACTAAACATCAATGCATTTATTCTACTTCTTGACTTCCAATTTGCAGATTCACATTATTTTGAATTTCGAAAATGTGTACCTGGAAGTAAAGATGAAACAAAAAAGAGAGGATTTCAGCAGTAACAACAGCTCAGCACGTCAACAAACGGAAGTAGAACCCAGTTAACCAGAAAACCAAAGTCAAAAAACTCTTTGAAATTTAAAACTTGGGAAAATCACAGAATGATCTTTTGAAAACCAACTCTTTCATACCCAAATTTCTTCTTGCTATATATGTATTTTCAGTCCTGAACTCTCATTGTATCCTTCAATATTTTTTTTTCTTCAGAATTCTCCCTCCTCCCTTTCTTTTTCCAAAAAAACCTCCCCCCCTCTCCAGCGACCTGCCTATTTATATCCCAACAGACTTCCTTTTACAGCTCCTAAAAGTATCAACCCATGTTATTCCCTGAAGACCACTACTGCCTACCCCTTATTATTTTAAATTTAAAGTGTATGGGCAGACTACATTTTAAATTAAGGCGTGCCCTGACAGACAATGTTGGCATTCCACTAATCCTAAACTATTTAATTCTATTTTTTATCCCCTTAAATGTCAAAACTTTTCCTTTTATAAGCTTCAAACCTCTCTTCATCCTTAATTTTAGGCACCTTTAGTGAGCATTTTAGTTAGTGCACTTCCCACTACTATCTTATCTCTCAATTCTTAATTCATCAACTTACTTAGTGACTTTTAATTAAAGCTACTGTACCCCTACCCAAGTTAGCAAATCCCCTATTTCAATAATTGACATTTTTAGGCTAGGCTACCTAAGTTAACCCCATAAAACTTCATGTTATTTTACCCACCCGGGACCGAACAATACTTGTACCTTGCCTGTTAACCTAAGAACTAATCATCATGAAATTGCCCGGATGACGCAACAGACATGGGATTGACTCAACAGGCACGAGATTGACTCAACAGGCACGAGATTGACTCAACAAGCACGAGATTGACAAAACAGGCACGTGATTGACAAACAGGCACGGGATTGACTCAACAGGCACGGGATTGACAAAACAGGCACGTGATTGACAAACAGGCACGTGATTGACTCAACAGGCACGAGATTGACAAAACAGGCATGGGATTGACAAACAGGCACGTGATTGACAAAACAGGCATGAGATTTACAAAACATGCACGGGATTGACAAAACAGGCACGTGATTGACAAACAGGCACGTGATTGACAAAACAGGCATGGGATTGACAAAAGGCACGTGATTGACAAAACAGGCATGAGCTTGACAAAACAGGCACGAGATTGACAAACAGGCACGGGATTGACAAAACAAGCACGAGATTGACAAAACAGGCACGAAATTGGCTCAATAGATACGAGATTGGCCCAACAGGCACGAGATTGACCCAACAGGCATGGGATTGACAAACAGGCACGTGACTGACTTAACATGCACGAGATTGACTTCAACAGGTACGAGGTTGACTCAACAGGCAAGGGAATGATTCAATAGGCAAGGGATTGACCCAATAGGCACGGGTTTGTCTTAACAGACAGGAGGTTGACTCAACAGGCAAGGGACTGATTCAACAGGCAAGGGACTGGCTCAATAGGCAAGGGACTGACTCAACAAACATGGGATTGACTTAACATGCACGTCACAAGTAAATCAATGTAGAGCTTGCCTTTTAAGATAAATAGGATCATCCTTTCCTTTCTTCTAAGCATGACTCATATTGGTTACTACTAAAAAAAAATATTCAGTGACTCATTGCATGAATGTGACATTACAAAGAAACATGTTGTAACAACTAGACACATTGTGTAGCAGGAAGATACATAACACAATCTATACCATTTATCTGTAAAGAATGTAAAATTAAATCCTGCATGCAAATGCAAAATATATATATTTTTTTTATTTTTCAAAAATAAACATGCAAGGACAAATGCAAACAATAAACCCAAAAATCCACAAAAATTGCCAACAACACAAAAATTATTTTATTTTGAATTTTTTGGAGTAATTCTCATATAGGGCAAAAATCACGTGCTCACAAGTACAACATTTCACCCTCAGACAGACGGGCAGTCCGAGCGCACTATTCAGATTCTTGAGGATATGCTCTGTACGTGTGTGATTGAGTTTAGAGGGTCTTGGGATCAGTTCTTGCCATTGGCGGAGTTTGCCTACAACAACAACTATCCATCCAACATTTAGATGGCATCGTACAAAGCTTTATATGCTAGATGGTATTGATCCCCGGTGGGTTGGTTTGAGCCGGGTGGGGCCAGATTTTTGGTCATAGACTTATTTCAGGATGCTTTGGAGAAGTTTAAGGTGATTCAAGATAGACTCCACACATCCTAGTCCAGACAGAAGAGTTACGCGGACTAGAGAATCGTGATATTTCCTAAATGGCTGGAGAGCGGGTTCTGCTTCGAGTTTCGCCTATGAAGGGCATCATGAGATTTGGGAAGAAGGGGAGTGTTAGAAATCTGAATGTAGTTAGAACAGTGTGAAGACGACCTCGGAATGGAATTCCGATGGTTTCGTTAGCTCCGTTAGGTGATTTCAGGCTTAGGGGCGGGTATAGATTATGTTTTGGAGGTCCGTAGCTAATATAGGTTTGAAATGCCAAAGGTCAAATTTTCGAGATTTCCGGTTCAATAGTGAGATTTTGATCCGAGGGTTAGAATGTCATTTCGAAAGTTGGAGTAGATCTATAGTGTTGAATGTGACGTGTGTGCAAAATTTCAAGTCATTCGGACGAGGTTTGCTAGACTTTTTGATCGTAAGCGTATTTCTAGAGTTTTTGGAGTTCTTAGGCTTGAATCCGTGGTTGATTCATCATTTTGATGTTGTTTTAGGTGTTTTAATGATTGGTATAAGTTTGGACACTGGTATTATACTTGTTTGTGCTTTTGGTTGGGGTCCAGAGGGCGTCAGGATGATTTTGGATGGTTCATGGAAGGAATTTTAGAGTTTGGAGTTGCAGCTTCAGCTGGTTTTATGTCATAACCGCACCTGCGGTTTGGGTTCCGCAGGTGCGGAGCCGCAGAAGTGGCGGAGTGATCGCAGAAGCGGAAAGGAAGAAGGCCAGCAAGGACCATAGAAGCGGGAGCTTCCCTGCAAAAGCAGCCCCGCATCTGCAAAGGGTTAACTGTATATGCAGAAATAGGGCATTAAGTGAGAAGTCGCAGATGTGATGCTTGTTCCGCAAAAGCAGGACCGCAGAAGCAGCCCTAGAGCCGCAGATGCGGAAATCGCTGGGCAGAACATATAAATACTTGCCTTCGCAAAATTTAGCTATTTTTCACCGTATTTCAAATGGGAAGAAGCTTGGGAAGTACTTGTCACGAGGGATTCTCAGAGGAGTTCATTGGGGTAAGGTATTTGGTCCCTAAACTCGTTATTGGAATGATTTTTATCAATTAAAGCATGAAAAATTAAGGAAAATCAGTGGTAATTGGTGGGTTAGGGCTTGACTAGTTAGAGGCTTTTGAGGGGCCCATTGAGGTTTGATTTTGGTACTTTTGGTATGAGTAAACTCGTAAGAGTGTGAGGGTTCTAGAAAATCAAATTTCACTCGTCTCCAAGACCTGGGCCTGAGGGGCATTTTGGTCATTTTACCTAATTTCGCATATTAGCTTAGAATTTCTTTATAGAATCAGTTACTTGAAGTGTTATTTACATTATGCAATTGAATTGAATGGATTTGGGCCATTTGGAGTTGAGTACACGTGGCAAAGACGTGGTTTCGGGTTGATTTTAAGCTGGTTCGAGGTAAGTGGCTTGCCTAACCTTGTGTGGGGGACCTTCCCCTTAGGATTTGGTATTATTGTTAATTGAAATGCCTTGTATGTAAGATGACGAATGCGTACTTGTGCTAATTGTTGAACATCAGGTTTTCATTAAGTAATTACTAGTATGATTCTTTTCCTGTTTATATTACTTGCACCTTAAGCTTTTTGTTACTTTAGGAAAGCATGTCTAAGTGGTTTAATTGCTTATTTGCTCAAACTGTTTTACCTCAATTTTGTGCAGCATGATAGACTTGGATTACCTATTTTCCTTAATATGAAACTAACATTGCTGAATATATTTCCATGTTGCCGTCTGTGTATTTACATTTGGGACTACGGATGTGGGATTCCGGTAGATCCCCTTTGCCTATTTATTTGGGACTACGGATATGGGATTCCGATAGATCCCCCTGCATAGTGATGTGGAACTACAAGATTGCACCCGGTAGATTCCCCCAGTACTGGGTATTTTCATTTTGGGACTACAGAATAGGATTCCGGTAGATCCCCAGCACACTATGAGTTAGACCACGAGATGACATCCGGGAGATCCACTGGACATTTACATTTGGGGGCTACAGGAGGGTATCCTGGTAGATCCCCATATTGTTGGACATTTACATTTGGAGGCTACTGGACGGTATCCTGATAGATCCCCACTTGCTATCTCTATGTTGAGCTGTGTACCTTCGGTGATTATTTTGCCTCTGTACTAATTGTCGTTGTTCTTTATATTATATGTTATTTCTTACTGTTGCACTTAATTATACTGTCTTGTGCTACACAGCTATATTTTGTATTTTATTTAACCTTAGTAGGGCCCTGACCTTCCTCATCACTACCCAACTGAGGTTAGGCCTGACACTTACTGAGTACCGTTGTGGTGTACTCATGCCCTTTCTGTGCATATTTTCATATGCAGAGCCAGCTACTTTCACTCAGTCTTATCATCTTTGAGGTGAGGAACTTCTATAGAGACTTCGAGGTATATCTACCACGTCCGCAGACCGAGGAATCCCTTTCTATCTTTCTGTAATAGTATAGCCCTTCAGTACTTCCCTTTTGTTAGACATTTCTGGAGTTAGAGCTTCTTATGTATCTCTTAGCTTGTGATTCATGGGGTTCCGGATTTTGGGACTGTTAGGTTGAGATTCTATATTGTTATGTGCCATGTGTCATCTTAAAAACTATTTTTTTGTCATTTCGATTTTAATATTATTTTCTTCTGCAAATTGTTTCTTTTTCCATATTTGGTAGGCTTACCTAGTCGTAGAGACTAGCTGCCATCACGATAGTTCACGGAGGGCGAACTGGAGTCGTGAAAAGTTGGTATCAGATATCTAGGTTTATAGGAGTCATGTATCACAAGCTGGTTTATTAGAGCCTTGCGGATCGGTACAGACACGTCTGTACTTATCTAGGTAACCGTTAGGAAAATTCCACTTCATTTGATTTCCTTGTCGTGCGAGATTTTGACATCACAATCCTAAACCTCCGTCTTTCATTCTCTCACAGATGGTGAGGACACGTGCTACCCGAGATGATCAGGCACTCGCACCCCCTACTGCAGCCGTCAGAGGCCGGGGTAAAGGCGGGGACGCGCTCGTGGTGCAGCCAGAGCACCCACACGATCTGCCACAGAGGCGCCACCAGCAGCTCCAGCTGGAGTCCAGGCACTTGATACGCCTACTACTACTACTACTCCAGCACTTCAGGAGGCATTAGCGCAGTTCCTGAGCATGTTTGGACATTAATTCAGGCGGGGTTGATTTTGGTTGTACCAACTACTTCACAGTTTAGGGGAGGGACCCAGACTCCTACCGTCCCCACTCCAGAGCAGCGAGTCCCAGATGTCATAGCGACACAACCTATGGTCTCGGTTTATCACGTGGTGAGGACCTCTTGCCGGGTAGAGGACAAACGAGGTCAGGAGAGAGAGTATAGGGAAGTGAGGAGACCTCGTAGACTAGAGAGATAAACTTGTCCTTATTTTGGGGGAAGATCACGACATGGTATAGGTTTTGTGGGCCAGCTAGCTCAATTTGCGTCTCAGACTTCACTCAGTATTTCAGGTGTTCAAGGGTCTTAGAGTACCTGTACCGTATAGTTTCCACTGCCACGTCAGCCGCGAGGTCGCTTTGAGTGTGGTGAGGTATTGCCCTAGCTTTGGGGGAAGTGCACTTGCACAGACTTCTCAGCCACAGCGTGCCCCGCAAAATTCTCAGGCTATGGTTACAGCTCCAGTTGCTACCCCACCTGCTCAGCCAGCGAGAGGTGGAAGTTGGGGAGGTAGAAGTCTCCCTAGAGGGGAAGGCCAATCCAGATACTATGCCTTTCCTGCCCGTACCGAGTTTGTTTCCTGTTCCCTCTGATTCTGTCATACTATATTGGTTTGTCACAGAGATGCATTTTTTCTATTTGATCCAGGTTCTACTTATCCTTATGTCTCTTCTTATTTTGCTCCGCATTTGGGTGTACCTCGGGATTCTTTGAGTTCCCCTATTTATGTTTTGTACTCATGTGGGAGATTCTCTTATTGTGGACCGTGTTTATCGGTCATGTTTGGTTGCTGTTAGTGGTTTTGAGAATATTTTTGCTCAACATAGTTGATATTGATATTATCTTGGGCATGGACTGGTTGCCGCCCCATTATGTTATTCTTTATTGTCACGCCAAAATCTTGACGCTGGCTAAGCCAGGTATACCGCGTGTTGAGTGGATGGGTGCTTTAGATCACACTTCCAGCAGAGTATGTATTTCCTTAAGGCTCAGCGAATTGTTTAGAAGAGGTGTGACGCATATCTGGCTTATGTGAGAGATGTCAGTATTGATACCCCTTCAATTGATTCAGTCCCAGTAGTACGGGATTTTCCTGATGTGTTTCCAGCTGATCTTTTAGGCATGCCGCCTGATAGAGATATTGATTTTGGCATTAATTTGTTGTCGGGTGTCACACCTCCTTTTTCACTACATCCGCTAGGGCATAAAGGAGTTTTTCCAATTAAAGGACAATCGGAACGAGATTTATTTATTAAAGTTCAGAGTCGCCACTTGGGAGATTAATGGTGTCCCAAGTCACCGGTTGAATCCCGAACCGAGGAAAATTATGACTCTATTAATAGTCCGCGAACCAGAAATTCGGGTAAGGAATTCTGTTAACCCGGAAGAAGGTGTTAGGAATTCCCGGGTTCCGTGGTTCTAACACGGTTGCTCAACTGTCGCATTTAGCTTATTATCTGATTTTATTACATGAAGAACCTATGTGCCAATTTTTACTTTTAACCGCTTTTATTCAGCATGTATTTTTTTAAAAAAAGTTGAAAGTTGTTTAAAGCGTGCTTTTGGATTGCGTCATATGAAATGCACCCGCAATCCTAAGCACACCCTTTTCAACGTTTTGGAATTTGATTTGGGTCGCATGAAATGCACACCCGAGTTTAGGAATGTAATTTTATTAAAATTGCGTATAAAGAGACTAACGCGTTGTTATCTTTTGGAAAGGCCGTGAAATTCGCTAAGCGGCCCGTCCCGAATCTCTAAGTATCTTAATAACCAATCATTAAGGGCCCGCAATTTTGTATTTTTATTGGGCGAGGTTCGTCTCATTTTATTTTAAAAGGCAAGCCTAAAAGCAACTATGATTTTTCTATTTTTTTTGACTCTAAAAGGAAAGAAAAGGTCCTAATTGATTAATATTAAAGCTTGGGTTTCAAGTTCAAGTCCGGGCCCAAACAAAATGGTGCACCTTTTAGCTTGAACCTGCTACCTAACTCGAAGCCCATAGCTACCCATCTAATTACTAACGAATCACTTGCCATTTCACTTTTGGGCCTGAAAGGCCCACACCCTATAATGCAGCTAGCCTTGGAATTTTGGCAACATAGAAAGGGTTTAATATTCATCCAGATCGAACGGAATGGGAGATCGAGGGGTCGAGCCTCTCTAGCGCTGGAAACCAAAGCTCTATTCATCTACTTCTTCCCCAGACGGTAAACTAGACATTATGAGTGCCACAATACTCAAATAAAAAGGCCTTGGGCCTGAATGCCCTCAACCGGCCAATGCTGGCCCAACCCTTTAGTTCCAATCTACGTGAATCAAAGTCCAATCAATGTTAACCAGACAATAAAGATAGAGATGCTGATGATTATTTGAGACAGGAATGTTATGAACAACCACCTTAAATTAATTAAGAAACTGTTATTAATCAGTATAAATGATCGAAACCAAATTATTCCAAAATCACTTTTCTGTTTCAACTAGCTGCTGATTTTCAAATTGCAAATTAGTAATCTGCAATCCACTACAACTATTAGGCCCAATTTTGTTAATCCAATTGAAGAATTGATTATTACCAATGCTTTACTAAAACCAATTCACAGGCATTTTAAAGACACCAATGCACAACACACAATTCAAACGAATTCATTCCAATCTAATAGTCTAATTCGAGCTACACAATTCCAACCAGTTTTAGAACAGCCCTAATTAACCTTCTTTGGTTGAATACACAAATCAGATCTATAGTTTGACAACCCAATACAATTCAAATAAGAACAAGTTCCACAGTCCAATAGTTTTTATTAGTGTAATTACACATTCATAGTAATTCGTATGACATTTAGTAATTGAAATATCTAAGGTACGAATCAGTAGAACAACAAATCAAACTTAAGCTTCAAATCTTCACGTAGATATCATGATCAATGTTTCAAGCTTACAAATTGGCAGGATTACATCTGTGTACCTGGAAATGGATTTTTAACAGAAGAAATGAGAGGAGGTCAGCAGCAGATGACACAAGTAGTATGTCCAGCAATTACACAACAACAATCAGAGTAATTTGAACCAAGAATGATTTCAAAAACACTCACACGATCACCACAAAAACACAGCAGCAGCAAAGGATTCTAGACAACTTAGTTGTAACCCAAATTTAGTCGAAACCCTCCCAACAACACTCCTGGAACCACAATAACTAAATTCTAGACGGAAACAGTTGAAACTCAGTGATTAGGACTTGAAATCCTCTTTGAATTCCAATGGAATAGTAGATTTTCTAATTTGGGCAATTTCTATTGCTTTTTTTTTTGTTTTCTGATTTTTTGAGAAAAATTAAGATCGTGAGTGGTTTTGAGTTCAAATTCAGATCAGAAACTGACTGAGCAATTTCCAGATCTGAAAATATTCAAGGATGGAATTTAGGGAAAATTTTGAGTTCCCAGCCAGGGCCCTCAACAAGGCAAAGTGCCTACCTTTTATAGGTACAGGGAGTGGGTTATCAGACTTCACATTTTCTTTAGGCCCCTGTTAGTTTCCGCTTTCAGTCCCTGAGTTTTTTTTATTTATTCTACAAGCTAACACCCCTTTTTTACTGATATTCCACTACGACCCCAACCTAGAATCTTCTAGGGGATACTAGATAAAATACCAAAGAAACATTACCCTGAAATACCCTAATTACCCTTTCCATTGACCTAAATTTACTAACCCACCCTGACCTTATTGACTGGCCCTAGTTAAACAACCAATCAGTAAGTTAATCAACTAACACTAGGTTCAAACTTAAAACCTAACCCCAAACTAACTTTGAATTACCAATTACCATCAACAATCAAAACAACTAATCAGACGACCATATGAAATCAAGTTGAAACAACCTTAAACAATTAAAGAACAATTAAACCTATTAGTGAACTACTCTTGACAACTAAATCAAAGTGAAACAACTAATTAAAAAGAGAATTAAACTTATCAACATAGGCTTCTATTTATCAATTTGAAGAAGCAGATCATAAAATTGTAAACTAAACTAAACAATGAACATGATTCATTCTTTACTAATGACGAGACTAACAGTTAGCAGAACTTTGACCAATAATCCAAATAAGAACAACTTCAGTTATTAAACCTAGATATCCAGTACTGAATTCTAGTCCATCACTAACACAAGCAAACATGGAAGGAAAAAAAAAAAGAAAAAATAACTAAGAAACTCACTAACTCACGTCGAGTCTCTGGCCAGTCATTATTTTCAAATTCGGCCAATTCTGATGACGTTTGGGCTCTAATGATGATCAATTCCTCACGAGGGAGGCCCGAGGACCCTATCGTATTCATTCAGTAAAGATTGGGTTATTTAGGGTTTTGGCTGGAAAAATTAAAATTGATATTCGAGCATTTCCGGCCGAATTCGAGGGAAGGTGGTTATGGATTTGGGTTGAGGGAAGTCAGGGGAGTCGTTGGTGTGAGTTTGGAGTGGTTTGGAAGAGGTGGCGTCGTGGCTGAAAAACCTTCCGATGAAGATTCGAGGAGCTCTGGTCAGATTTGAAAGAAAGGAGCAATGGAATCGAGTAGAGGAGAATAAGGGGGATTTATGGTGTTATTTTGGCGGCTGTTGGCATAGGTGGCATCCATCGCCGGCGGTGGCTCCGGCGGTGGAGTTTCAGAGATGAGTATGAGGAAGGGACGTTTGGTCTCTAGGGCTTCTGTACCAGATTCAGACATTCTTATTATTCAACAAGAATTGACACAGGCCATTGGATCAGGGAAATTGACGGCTCAGATTGGACTACGACCAAATGGGGTCATTTTTGAAGGGGAAACGGATCTGGGTCGGACTGAGGCAACCTTGGGCTGGGTCGATTGGGCTGAAATTTTTAACAAGAGATGGCCCAAATTGGTCTTTGCATTAGGCAGCCCTTATTGATTTTCTTCTTTTTATTTTGTTTTCTTTTCCTTGTTTTCTTATTTATCAGAATTTTTATTTCTATCTTTTATCCTTTTTTTTATTTTATAAATGCTAAAATAAAATTCAAAAACATATTGAAACTAAAAGTATTTCCTAATTTCCAAAACACAAATTAACACAAATTTAAACTAAAATGTAAAAAGTACCATTTTTGTTATTTTTCTATTTGTAAACAATTTTACCCACTAATTAATCCTAAAAATACGAAATTAATTTCTAAACAAACGCCAATTATATTTTTGTATTTTTCATATGGATTAAAATGCACAAATAAAAATGCAAACAATTAATAGAAAAATAACACAAAATTCACAAAATTACAAAATAATGAAAGAAATCATTTTGTTTGAATTTTTTAGGAATAATTCATATATAGGGCAAAAATCACGTGCTCACAGCTGCCGCTCTTTGCTCGGAAACATGAAGAGTTTTCGTGCAAAGATAAGTGAGCAAATAGGAGCGATTTTTGCCCGTTCGCATATTCCGTGTGAAGCATTTTTGAAAGAGCTGACCGCACCCTACTTCAGATGTTGCCTACATATCCTGGGCTAAACAGGAATCAGGTGAGTGTAGTTCAGGAGTGTCTGGTAGCTGAGACTACCAGAAGCTGTGATTTCATTGCTGCTACTGCTCGCTGACCTCCTTATTACACCGTGGTAAAACAAAAAAAGCTATCCTAAGCTATGATCTATGAGTTACAAAAGATCCTATCTATGTCTTCAAACTCGCTCTTGTGTTGCCTTGAACTTGTATCTTGTATCCTTTCGATGGGATTCTTGTTGTTGCCTTTAATTGTGATTGGCGATGTTTGCCATTCCTCCGAATGATGCTTGATTGCTGAAATTTGAAATATGTGCCTCTATTCTCCAGGCGGGCTCCTGGTTGTTGATGCTTGAAAAGTATTTTCGTGTTCTCCAGGTGGGCTCCTGACTGTGATGCTTGAAAAGTATTCCCTTGTTCTCCAGGTGGGCTCCTGATTGTGATGCTTGAAAAATATTCCCTTGTTCTCCAGGTGGGCTCTTGACAGTGATGCTTGAAAAGTATTCCCTTGTTCTCCAGGTGGGCTCTTGACTGCAACAAAATAGACATCCAAAGAAAATTTTCTGCCCCAGTTTGGTGGCTGGGCACATCATATTATCAAATATTAAAAATTAAAAGCTAAAAATTGAATTGTACTTCCTTTGTTCTCCAGGCGGGTGCCTGACTGCGGAACTTGAAACGTATTCCCTTGTTCTCCAGGTGGGCTCCTGATTACTGAATTTGAAAAGTATTCCCTTATTCTCCAGGTGGCCTCCTGATTGCTGAAATTTGAAAAGTATTCCCTAGTTCTCGAGGTGGGCTCCTGATTGCAACAAAACAAACAAAACAAAGAAAATTTTCTGCCCCAGTTTGATGACTAGGCGCGTTATGTTACCAAATATTAAAATTTGAAAGATAAAATTTGCATTGTACTTCCCTTATTTTCCAGGTGGGTGCCTGACTGCTGAAACTTTGAAATGTATTCCCTTGTTCTCCAGGTGGGCTCCTGATTGCTGAACTTGAAAAGTATTCCCTTATTTTCCAGGTGGGCTCCTGATTGCAATAAAACAGACAAAGAAAATTTTCTGCCCCTGTCTCAATCAAAGAAAGATTTGTTAATATAAAATGGTGGTTAGCTGTTGGCATTCTTGTTGGGTATGTTCCTTATTTCGGCTTTGCTCCAACTTGTTTCCCTAGACTTGCTTTGAAACTCCTCGATTTCCTGACTAACTTTCAACCCTCTGACTTTGATGGCCCAAATGTTCTATCCCGTATTGCTGTTTTGTGTTTCTGACCCCTCTTTTTGAAACTTTGCTTCTCCCCTATAATTATCTGATTAACCCACTGATGGGACTTCTGTTGGTCCTTCATGCCTTACTTTTTTTGATATATTCCAATCCTGTTGTGCCGTACAACTGGGAAGCCGGTAGTTAGCCTTGACATCCTTCTTTTGTTTTTGAACAACACTAACACTGAAACATCTTATAGATAGACTCCAAGAGAATGAAATGCAATGACCTCGAAGGTTTAGGATAGAAAGACTCCGAAAACGAATGATTTGTAATGAAAAGAAGAGGATAGGACTTATCTGAGTGGAACGGCCGGTACCATTGATCACGCCATGCATCTGGATTAACCAACCTAGCCTGTCTAACCAATCAGCTTCCCATTGGCACATTTGCTATTCCAGACTTTCATAGCCTGACTTTCGCCAAAACCCAAACCTCGCTCATCTTGCCATGTTTCGAGCACCTCTAAACCAAAGACTTGTTTCACTTGCCCATTAAAGAACCTCACCTTCGCCTTACGGTGCCCATAAGGGTTTTCACCAATAAGACTCTCTCATTTTTAATTTCTCTCGACTCACGTCGCCTTACGGTGTCCGTGAGGGTTTTCACCAATAAGAATCTCTCATTTTGATTTCCCTCAACTCACGTCGCCTTACGGTGCCTGTGATAGTTTTCACCAATAAGACTCTCTCATTTTTGATTTCCCTCAACTCACGTCGCCTTATGGTGCCCGTGAGGGTTTTCACCAATAAGAATCTCTCATTTCTGACATTTCTCCTCTGGTACCAGAGTGTTACCCCCCAACATGAATTACTTTACTTGCTCGCATTGGCATTTCTTGAAGATTGTTCGGAAGGTCTTTCTTTGGACCATAATGCAGGCTTTTGGATAGGGTTTAGAAAGAAGGGTATGGAGGCTCAAAATAATTCGATCACGGGTTTAATATTACAGCTTTCGGAATCAGCTTTTCTTACAACGATCACAACTTCTGCCCCAGTTTCTTTCTTGGGGACCTTTGGATTTTTGTTTTGGTGTGGTTGAACCTCAGAGAGAGGCTGCCTACGTACCCTTTCGAGATCAATTCAAACGTAGTTCAGGTCATAAAATTACTTCGTTGTTGCGATCTTTCCTTTTTCCACTTTTCCTTTTCTTTTCCTTCTCTTTTTTTTCCTTTTCTTTTCTTTTCTTTCTCTTTTCTCTTTTTTTTCTTTTTCACTGTTTTTCTCTTGTTTCTCCACTTACTTTCCCCACTCGGGTCTTCGAGTTCTGTTATTGATTCCGAAAGAGGGATACGAAAGAAAATAGAATAAGGCTCAAAGGGATAACAAAGGATAAAATGTTTGGATGGAAGAACAAAATGCCGTCGTCATTTCAATCTCAAAATATGCCAAATACAATTAGGTACATTTAGATAAAGAAATCATACATAGTATAGCTTGACTGCATCAGAGTTGATAGGCATTTCTACACATTTTCCTTCCACATCTGTTAGATACAATGCACCATTGGACAACACTCGGGTTACAACAAATGGCCCCTGCCAGTTGGGGGTGAACTTTCCTTTTGCTTCGGCCCAGTGAGATAGGATACGTCTCAACACCAATTGCCCTACTTCAAACTTCTGCGGACGCACCTTTTTGTTATATGCTCTTGCCATTCTCTGTTGGTATAACTGTCCATGACATACTGCTGCCAATCTCTTTTCATCAATCAAGCTCAATTATTCCAAGCGGGCTTTGACCCACTCATCATTGTCAATTTCCGCTTCGGCGATAATTCGGAGGGACCGTATTTCAACTTCTGCGGGTATTACTGCCTCGGTACCATATACCAATGAATAAGGAGTCACCCCTACTGAAGTGAGAACAGTAGTACGGTAGCCTAACAGGGCAAAAGGTAACTTCTCATGCCATTACCTGGACCCTTCCACCATTTTCTGAAGTATCTTCTTGATGTTCTTGTTAGCTGCCTCGACCGCTCCATTCGCCTTAGGACGATATGGGGTGGAATTACGGTGCATGATCTTAAACTGCTCACATGTATCTGCCATCAAATGGCTGTTGAGATTGGCACCGTTGTCTGTGATAATTACCTTCGGGACTCCGAATCGACAAATGATATTCGAATGCACAAAATCAACCACTGCCTTCTTGGTCACCAAATTGAAAGTTTTCGCCTCAACCTACTTAGTGAAATAATCAATGGCTACTAGAATAAACCTATGCCCATTTGACGTCGCTGGATTGATTGGCCCAATGACATCCATTCCCCAAGCAACGAAGGGCCATGGTGCCTACATTATGTGAAATTCATATGGTGGAGAATGAATCAAATCTCCATGTACTTGGCAATGATGACACTTGCGTACAAAACTGATACAATCTCGTTCCATAGTGAGCCAATAATATCCTGCTCGAAGAATCTTCTTGGCCAATACATATCCACTTATATAAGGTCCACAGATCCCGCATGTACCTCGGTCATGATAGTTGTGGACTGTTTAGCATCCATGCACCTCAGTAAACCAAGATCTGGAGTTCTTTTGTACAACACTCCCCCGCTAAAGAAAAATCCGTTTGCTAAGCGTCTAATGGCTCTCTTTTGATCCCCTGTGGCCTGTGCTGGATATACTACCATCCTGAGATATTCTTTGATATCATGAAACCATGGCTCACCATCAAGCTCCTCTTCCACCATTTTACAATAGGCATGCTGATCTCGGACCTGAATCTGCAACGGGTCCACGTACGCCTTATCTGGGTGATGCAACATCGATGCCAAAATGGATAAAGCGTCAGCAACTTCATTATGAATCCTTGGGATATGCCTAAAGTCTATCGACCGAAACCGTTGACAAAGTTCATGCAAACACTGCCGGTACGGTATGAGCTTTAAGTCTCGCATCTCCCATTCTCCCTGAATATGATGCACCAGAAGATCCGAGTCGCCCATGACCAAGATCTCCTAGACACCCATGTCTATATCCAATCTCAAACCCAAGATACATGCCTCGTATTCAGCTATGTTATTGGTGCAGTAGAAGGGAAGTTGAGCTGTAACAGGTTAGTGTTGCCCTGTCTCAGAAATAAGTACCGCTCCTATCCCAACGCCTTTAGTATTGGCAGCCCCATCAAAAAACAATTTCCACCCTGGCTTTTCGACTTGTTCTAATTCCTCAACATGCATTGTCTCCTCATCAGGGAAATATGTCTTCAAAGGTTCATAGTCATCATCAACAGGGTTATCGGCTAGATGATCAGCCACCGCTTGTGCTTTCATCGCAGTAAGGGTCACGTAGATAATATCAAATTCTGTGAGCAAGATTTGCCACTTCGCAAGCCTCTCTGTGGGCATGGGCTTCTGAAAAATGTACTTCAATGGGTCCAACCGCGAGATGAGATAGGTGGTATATGATGACAAGTAATGTTTCAATTTCTGCGCTACCCATGTTAAAGCACAACACGTCCTCTCGAGCTGAGTGTACTTTACCTCATAAGATGTGAACTTCTTGCTGAGGTAGTAAATCACCTGCTCTTTCTTTTCTGTGACGTCATGCTACCTCAGTACACAGCCAAAAGAGTTATCCAAAACTGTCAGATAGAGGATCAAGGGTCTTCCCAGTTATGGCGGAACCAACACAGGTGGACTGGCCAAATATTCTTTAATCTTGTCAAATCCTTCCTGACATTCATCTGTCCATCTGACCGCAACATCTTTCTTTAGCAGCTTAAAGATAGGCTCGCAAGTCGTCGTAAGCTGGGCAATGAACCTGCTGATATAATTCAACATGCCGACCAAACTCATTACCTCTTTCTTGCTTCTTGGCGGTGGTAACTCCTAAATGGCTTTGATTTTGGACGGTTCTAACTCAATACCGCGTCAACTTACCACGAACCCCAACAACTTCCCCGACGGAACTCCGAATGTGCATTTTGCTGGATTAAGTTTGAGGTTGTACCTGAGGAGCCTCTGGAAAAATTTCCTCTTGTCTTTAACATGGTCACATTGCTTCCTTGACTTTATGATCGCGTCGTCGACATAGACTCAATTTCCCGATGTATCATATCATGGAACATGGTGGTCATTGCCCTCATATATGTTACCCCTATGTTCTTCAACCCGAATGGCATGACCCTATAACAATACGTTCCCCCAAGGCGTGATGAATGTCGTCTTTTCCATACCTTCCTCATCCATTAAAATCTGGTGATAACCCGTATAACAGTCCACGAAGGAATTGATCTCATGCTTGGCACAATTGTCAATCAATATATGGATGTTTGGCAGTGAGAAGTTGTCTTTTGGACTCACCTTATTGAGATCACGGTAATCAACGCACACTCTGGTCTTTCCATCCTTCTTTGGCACAGGCACAACATTGGCTAACCAAGTGGGATACCGGGTGACCCGGATGACCTTTGCATCAAAATGCTTGGTGACCTCTTCTTCAATTTTCACACTGATATCTGTTTTGAATTTCCTCAGCTTCTTCTTGACAGGAGGGCATGCTGGGTCGGTGGGCAATTTGTGGACCACCACATCGGTACTTAAACTCGGCATATCGTCATATGACCACGCAAAGACATCTTTGTACTCATGCAGCGCTTTGATTATCTTTTCTCTGAGCGGAGACTCCAAATGGACATTTATTTTTGTCTCCCGAACATTCTCCTGATCCCCTAAATTGATTGCCTCTGTGTCGTTCAGATTAGGTTTGGGTTTTTCCTCAAATTGACTTAATTCTTTACTGATTTCTTCAAAGGCTTCCTCATCATCATATTCTACCTCGTCATCACACTCAATTTCTTGTATTATTATTTCGGAGTTAGATTGGTAATCAAGACTAGGCCGAAGACTCCTCATGCATGACACATCAGTGATACCAGCATAAAAGGGATACCACGACTCCCTCCGGGTAGGAAGAGGAGTAGCTTCCTAATTATTGAGCTTTGCACGGGCCCCCACGAACTGCACATCTTCCTTGCTTGGACCTTCGCCTACCTCCACCATATTCACCTCATCAAACAACTTTTCAAACCTTTCCATCAGCTCCTTGTCGGGTTCCATCATTACAGAATGAAGTATTACCGTTGCTGGGCGCCTCTTAGTACCAGGCCGGACAAATAAACGGGATAGACAGGGTATGGGTTTTGGAAGGGTCCATGCTCTCTTTTTCATCTGATTAGCTTGACTTATGTCAGCAGTAGTGGGCTTAAAGCCTAACCCTAAAGTATCCAAGTTTCCAGGAAGAGATACCAGCTGTATGATGCCTTGTAATGAGGCACCCAAGCCTTTTCCAGGTAAGAATCCATTCTTTATCATTTCTGAAGCCACCTGATAGATGCAACAGCTACTCTGGGCCTAGGAATACATTCTCCATCCGGAATTTTGGCAACTGACACTGTGTACAAGACTTGGTAAACCCATGGACCTTTGTCGTCCTCAGCTTCATCGAAAGGCATAATGGTATTACATGAACTATCCTCTCCATTCACAATAATTTCCTGTCGGTCCCATTCGAATTTGACCATCTGATGCAAGGTAGACGGTACAACTTTTGCGGCATGAATCCAGGGCCGACCCAATAAGAGATTGTAAAAGACTGCCATGTCGAGCACTTAGAACTCCATTGTGAATTCAACCGGTCTTTTAGTCAGTTATAACACGATGTCCCCGGTCGTGTCCTTTCCCCCTCCATGAAATCCTCGCACGCAGATGCTATTCTTCTAGATTCTCTCACTGTCCACTTTTAACTTTTCCAGGGTGGAGAGAGGGCAAATGTTTGTGCTAGACCCGTTGTCATTCAATACTCGAGTAACCACAGAGTCTTCACACTTCACTGTGTGGTAAAGTGCCCTATTATGCTCAGTACCCTCCAAAGGCAACTCATCATCGGAAAATGTTACCCTATTGACCTCGAAAATCTTATTCGCTATCTTCTCCAGATAATTTACAGAGATCTTATCTGGAACATGAGCTTCATTTAGAATCTTCATCAACGCTCGACGATGCTCGTCTGAATGAATCAATAGAGACAGCAGTGAAATCTGCACTGGAGTTTTCCTCAGTTGTTCTACAATAGAATAATCTTACGCCTTCATTTTCTTTAAGAATTCTTCAGCCTATTCCTCAGTTATGGCCATTTTTACTGGTGCTGGATTGTCTTTGGCTGCTTTAACCTTTCTCAGATCTTCAGAGGCAAAGCATCTCCCCGAACGAGTCAGCCCATGGGTTTCACAAACTTCTTTTTTAACTTCCTTCCCTTTGTACGTCACAGTCACTCGGCCGTAATTCCACGGGACGGTCTTTTCACTGACTATTGGCAATTGAGTTACTGGCTTGATGATAACTGGCTTCGTGCGAACCCCTTTCACGATTACAACGGGCTTGGCAACTGCTCCCGATACCACCACTTTGACTGGTTCTTGTTTTACTGCATCACTGTTCAACGGCTCCTTCTTTATCACCCCCACCGCTTTCCTAACTGTCCCTCCTTCCTTGATCAATTCTTCCCCAATGGTTGGTTTCTCATGGGACCTGGCCTCACTGGCTTTGATCATTATCACAGTTTGTGACGGCTTCTTAGATTCCTCCTTTTGCACTATCTCAATCATATGAGTCTCATGATGGGTTGGCAACGAATTCTGAGTGATGTTCGGTGTCTCTGGAGCCTGCACTTCAATTCGGCGGGTATCAATGAGCTTCTGGATGTCCATTTTCAAATGCCAGCACTTCTCTGTATCATGCCCTGGGGCACCCGAGCAATACTCGCAATTTACCGAATGGTCCAGGTTCCTTGGAGGAGGATTTGGTATTTTGGGTTCAATCGGACTTAACATGCCCGATTGTCTCAATCTATGGTATAAGCTAGTGTAAGATTCTCCCAATGGTGTGAAAGTTTTCTTCTTCTGCAGCCTGTCATTCTTGGAAGTGAAAATTTTCTTCTTCTGCAGCCTGTCGTTCTTGGAAGCAAGGTTAGGTCGAAAACCGGGTCCAGTAGGGTTTTTGTAGGCTCTCGGAGGTGGATATGTGTTTTGAGTATGATAGGTATTTCGTGGTGTGAGTGCATGCCATGGCGTCTGAGGTTGGGGGTATGTTTGGGCATGGTGGATAGAGAAGTGGGGGACTAGAGGTGGATGGTAGTGTTGTGGCGGGCCATATAGGTTGTGTGGGTAGGTTTGGGGATGGGGGCGTAGTTGGTGATAATATGGTGATGGACCCCTAGACCATGCTCTTGATTCCACTACTGTAACATCTTCTTTTTTCTTCTTGCCCAATACGCCTCCAGTGCCGCTCTGGATGGCCTGGGTAGTTGCTTTAATCGCCGAATAGCTCATAATTTTGTTATTCTTGAGACCTTCTTCCACCATACTTCCCATTTTCACTACCTCATTAAACGTTTTCCCAACTGCTGACACCAGATGACCATAATAAGTAGGCTCCAGAGCCTGTAGAAAATAATCGACCATCTCGCCTTCCTTCATTAGAGGATCAACTCTGGCGGCTTGTTCTCTCCACCTAAAACTGTACTCTCTGAAGCTTTCCCCTGGCTTCTTCTCAATTTTGGTCAATGACAGCCGGTCCGGGACGATCTCTAAGTTGTACTGAAAATGGCCTGCAAATTCCTGGGCCAAATCGTCCCAGGTGTACCATCAAGCATGATCTTGCCGCGTGTACCATTCCAAAGCAGCACCACTGAGACTTTGACTAAAGTATGCCATTAATAACTCATCCCTTCCCCCAGCGCCTCTCATCTTGCTACAAAATCCCTGCAGATGGGCTACTGGGTCACCATGTCCATCATACAGATCAAACTTTGGTAACTTGAATCCCGTAGGCAATTGGACGTCGGGAAACAAGCACAAGTCCTTGTAAGCGACACTCACCTGTCCTCCTAGACCTTGCATATTTCTAAAGGATTGTTCCAAGCTTTTCACCTTTCGTATCATCTCTTCCTGCTCAGGTTTTTAGGAGGCTTCTCTTCTTCAGTTGAGATATCAAGACGGGGAGTGTAAGGATATGGTTCAAGTGGTTTGATCGTGGGTTCTGGTAGGTAATAGTGGGTTTCCTGGGTTTGAAATAGGGGTTCACTAGAAGATCTCTATAATGTGGCGGGTGGAGGAGCCACAAATACGGGAGTGGTTGGAGGTGGAGGACATGGGATTTGTTTAGGTGGTGGAGGTGGTGGTGTTTGGGAAGTAGTTGCGTAGTATTGCTGGTAAGCAGGGTAGGTCGGAGAGGAATTAACTATAGGAGGATCTTGTGGCTGAGCTAATGGTGGGATGTAGGTAGGGTTAGCAGGGTAAGCTGGTAGTGGGTGTCCCTTTGCCCAAGCCTGGTACATTTCGGCCATCTGTTGCTTCAACTTATACATCTCCTCTTTCATGGCGTTGACATCCACAACTTCTTCCTCCCTAGATGGGTCGACGATGCTTGCTTCTAACTCTTGGTTGACCATTTTTGACTTATCTTTAGAACGGGTGTTGTATGGGTGGGTTGCCAGAATGCCAGTCAACTTGAACCACCTGCCTGGCTCATCATCAACAACAACGTTGTTAGCGGTTAGGGCATTAACAAATAGATAACCACACTTTTGGGGAATGAATGCACCTAGGCAGTTAGAGGTTTCTAGTATGCATTTGCTTGACCGCTTGCGTCATCCCGACTTTATTTATTCCCAACAGTGACTTCTTTCTTTTATTTATTTTTTTGTTTTGCTATTGTTTCCTTGTTTTCTTGTCCTCTCCTGTTTTCTTTTATTTTTCCGCTCTTTTTTTTTGTTTTTTTTTGGCTTTTTATTCTCACTGCATTTCCTTTTCATATGGCTATGGTCGGGTCCTATGGAAATTGCCTATGTATCGTGACCGTGCCTGAATCAGATCAAGGGTAGTTTTTGCCAGTTAGTGTAAAATTAAATGCAAGAAATAAAGAACAATTTTTTCGAATTTTCATTAATGACAACTGTGATTACAAAACTACCAGGCTCTTTGTTTTTCATTTCCAAAAGAAATAAAGTACAAAACAGACTTAAAAACAAAGTACAGACTCGACTTAACCTAGGAGTACATCAAAGCTTCAAACCCCGGGACCCGCAGGGCATCATTCGGCATCGCCGCGGGCCTGCGTGCAAGACCCCTTTGCAATTTCTCCAAATCCTTCATGACCTGTTGAACAAATATCATCATTGACGCAAATAAAGTGGTACGACTCATCCGTTCACCGTCCTGACATCTCTTGACGACATAGTGTGCAATGATTCGGATCCTTTCCCTGATTTGGACCTTTTCTTGGAGAAGCCGGCTTATCTGTTGGGTACGGGCTTCTAGTACCCGAGAATCCTGGAGGTGAAGGTCTTGTAGCAATTTTATTTCCCTTTGCATCTCGGCGATTAACTCATAACAGCGGCCCCTCTCGGCCTGAAATTCTTTATCTCGACGGGCCGCTTTTTCTTCTAGAGTATTCGTTTTCCTCTTCATATTGGCGATGGTTCCCTCATAGTTTCTTTTTAATTGTTGTACGAACTGGGCTCTTTCTGCAGTCTTCTTGGCCCACTGTTCCCGAAGCCTTGCCATGTTTCCCTCGGACTTTTCTAATTCTTCTTGGCTGTCCGATATTTGTCTCCTTAACCCTTTGATCAACCTTTCATCAGATGGACTTCTTTCTTGGTTCCTAGCATCTATTTTCATTTGCTTAATTTGGGCTTTGAGTGCTTCATTCTCCTGAGCTAATTTCTTTTTATCACCCTCATCGGCTGCAGCCTATACACTCTTGTCAATTTGGAGGTCCCTGACCTGCTGCTCCAACTGTCCTATTCTAGCTCGGTACTCCTTTTCCTTTGCTTGCCAATCCCATTGACCCTGGACCCCGTCAGTAAATTGCTGCACGTGCAGTCTTTTAGCGGGTCTCTCTGGGATTTGGAATCTTTTGCCGAACCACGTCAGATACTTGGGATCTACCTCGCCTCCAGCTTGGTCCAGTATTATGGTTTTAGGCTCGAGAAATCGGCACTTATTCCATATCTTGCAGACTCTGGCTTCAGGAAATGCAGCCTTCGGGCCTAACTCAATGAATTGCTTAATCAGGTCTTCATCATTGTGCACTGTCTGGAATCTCCCAAGTTGTCGTAAAACCCGGTAAGGAGCGTAAGGCTGTATGCTTCGGATACCCATCAAAAGAATATAAGGGACTTCCACTGATGTGTAGACAGCTTCAGTAGCAGGAAGCCACCCATAAGCCCACTCAATCTTATCTGCGGTCAACGATCTCAAGTACGACGACCAGGCTTCAACACCCTCAGGAAATTCAATGCCTGTGACCCGGGTTTCAAATTCATTGATGCAACTGAGCCCAGTTAACCCAAAATTCATATACCTTGTACGATGACATAGATGCTCTTGAATCCACATTTGTAGTAAGAGATTACATCCGTGAAAGAATTTCTTGCCGTCTCGACATTGGTTAAAGCTCGATACATCTCTGCTACGATCAAAGGAACTATCATAATAGTAGGTTTCTTTGTAGCCACATCCAACATCCCTACTAGCCCGAGGTCTATGTGACCGTCTTTCCTTGGGTAAATTACAATTCCTAGAAAAGCCACCATGAATGCTAACCCCCGTCGGGCTTCCCATTTGTCTTTGTTTCCATCGTGAGTTAGGCCGGTGTTGGGCTCTTCAAAGCCTTTTAGGTTTCCATACTGACGATAGAGGAAGTGCAAAGTGCAACACCCTTATGCTAGATATGGGTCTTGGATATCCCGACTGATGTTCAACAAATCTAAGAATCTGTGAAGTGTGACCGGTCTTGGTGCTAAAGGATATCTACTTCGCAGGTTCCCGTTAAGGCCTGCATACCCTGCCATCTCTTCTAATGTCAGTGTGAGTTCAAAATCTGAGAATCGGAAGACATTGCGTGTCGGGTCCCAGAACGGTATCAATGCCTCAATAATATCCTTCCTCGGCTTTATGTTCATGAGTCCCACAAGGCCGCCCATAATTTTCACCACTGTTTCTTTTCTTCCGGTTCCTAGGTCATCCCACCACATATGGAGCTTTAGGGGTATCTCGCTCAGGACTGAGAAGGCTTCGATATTGTTTGAATTCATCATGCACATTTATTTAGAGGGATTTAATGACTAAGGGGGAAAAGTGGCTATTTTTGAAAAATTTTATTTAAGAAAATAAAAACAAAAATTCTTTGTTTAAGAAAAATAAAGACTTGGTTTTGCAGATACGGCCTTTCAGCGCTTCCGAGGGGGAGATTTTTAAGGCTGTGCCCGCAAATCGTTTTAAAATGACTCAGAATGGCTGTTCTTGCAAAAAATAGCCTTCCGGCGCCCTTTTGGGGACATTCGGCTTATTTTTAAAAAAGAATGGCGTCACCCGACTTATTGTATAAAAATTAAAAATTTTGGTATTTTTGGCTATTTCTGCAAAATGGGTGGTTAGACCCGATGAGGGTTGCTTACATATCTCACGCCCGGTGAGAATCAAACCTGCGTAGTTCGGGCCGATTGGCCAAAATCAAATGTATATTTTAAAACAACAAATTTTCATTTTCATTTTTTTTCAAATATCTTCCTTTTCCATTTTTCAAAAGTTCGTCAGCATTTTGGTATTATTCGGGCATTGGTTTTTCAAGAAAATGGTTATCCTCACTTGGCCCTAACACTGCTATTTTCTCAATTTCCCCTCATTTTGACAAGCCGGTCAACATGCAAAGCCGAGCAAATAAATGCGCAAGTAGCACGTAAGATGCATCAGGATGGTCATTTTATTTCAGGTCACCTGTCCTAGACGAACCCAACCCCTGTGTTGAGTCCCCTTAGTCAAATGCACATGATGCAAACAAGCGTTCCTACTAGGGATCCAACATGATGTTTTGTTCTTCTAGGTTTAAACCCTAGGTTTATTAGTCTAGACATGGCTTACACGAGCGGACAACTCGAGCCGAGGGGGAGGCAGCGTACCGGGGATACAGAAGCTCCGCCGGCTTTGCAACTTATCCAAACCTCGTTCTAAATAGGGAAAGACTCTAAATAGAAGAGAAGCTACACGAAGTGCACCCTTCTCTATGATGTAGAAGACTCAGAAAGAGGAAGGGATTCACGATAGTTTATATATACAGTTTCAACAAATATTAAAACGGCAAAACACTTAGCACATATAGCATGGAACATGTAGAAAAATCAGATAAAGCCAAACACAACAATTTAACTGAGCTTGAATTCTTGAACACTGAACCAGAGATTCTGGATTCGATCCCCAGCAGAGTCGCCAGAGCTGTCACACCTCCTTTTTTACTACACCCGCTAGGGCCTAAAGGAGTTTTTCCAATTAAAAGACAATCGGAACGGGATTTATTTATTAAAGTTCAGAGTCGCCACTTGGGAGATTAATGGTGTCCCAAGTCACCGGTTGAATCTCGAACAGAGGAAAATTATGACTCTGTTAATAGTCTGCGAACCAGAAATCTGGGCAAGGAATTCTGTTAACCCAGGAGAAGGTGTTAGGCATTCCCGGGTTCCGTGGTTCTAGCATAGTCGCTCAACTGTCGCATTTAGATTACTATCTGATTTTATTACACGAAGAACCTATGTGCCAATTTTTACTTTTAACCACTTTTATTCAGTATGTATTTTTTAAAAGAAAGTTGAACGTTGTTTAAAGCGTGCTTTCGGATTGCGTCACATGAAATGCACCCGCAATCCTAAGCATACTCTATTCAACGTTTTGGAATTTGATTTGGGTCGCATGAAATGCACACCCGAGTTTAGGAATGTAATTTTATTAAAATCGCGTCTAAAGAGACTAACGCATTGTTATCTTTTGGGAAGGCCGTGAAATTCGCTAAACGGCCCGTCCCGAATCTCTAAGTATCTTAATAACCAATCATTGAGGGCCCCGCAATTTTGTATTTTTATTGGGCGAGGCTCGTCTCATTTTATTTTAAAAGGCAAGCCTAAAAGCAACTATGATTTTTCTATTTTTGTTTTGTCTTTAAAAGGAAAGAAAAGGTCCTAATTGATTAATATTAAAGCTTGGGTTTCAAGTTCAAGTCCGAGCCCAAACAAAAGGGTGCACCTTTTAGCTTGAACCTGCTACCTAACTCGAAGCCCATAGCTAGCCATTTAGTTACTAACAAATCACTTGCCATTTCACTTTTGGACCTGAAAGGCCCACACCCTATAATGCAGCTAGCCTTGGAATTTTGGCAACATAGAAAGGGTTTAATATTCATCCAGATCGCACGGAATGGGAGATCGAGGGGTCGAGCCTCTCTAGCGCTGGCAACCAAAGCTCTATTCATCTACTTCTGCCCCAGACGGTAAACCAGACATTATGAGTGCCACAATACTCAAATAAAAAGGCCTTGGGCCTGAATGCCCTCAACCGGCCAACGCTGGCTCAACCCTTTAGTTCCAATCTACGTGAATCAAAGTCTAATCAATGTTAACCAGGCAACAAAGATAGAGATGCTGATGATTATTTGAAACAGGAATGTTATGAACAACCACCTTAAATTAATTAAGAAACTGTTATTAATCAGTATATATGATCGAAACCAAATTATTCCAAAATCACTTTTCTGTTTCAACTAGCTGCTGATTTTCAAATTGCAAATTAGTAATCTGCAATCCACTACAACTATTAGGCCCAATTGTGTTAATCCAATTGAAGAACTGATTATTACCAATGCTCTATTAAAACCAATTCACAGGCATTTTAAAGACACCAATGCACAACACACAATTCAAACGAATTCATTCCAATCTAATAGTCTAATTCGAGCTACACAATTCCAACCAGTTTTAGAACAGTCCTAATTAACCTTCTTTGGTTGAATACACAAATCATATCTATAGTTTGACAACCCAATACAATTCAAATAAGAACAAGTTCCACAGTCTAACAGTTTTCATTAGTCTAATTACACATTCATAGCAATTGGTATGATATGTAGTAATTGAAATATCTAAGGTACGAATCAGTAGAACAACAAATCAAACTTAAGCTTCAAATCTTCACGTAAATATCATGCTCAATGTTTCAAGCTTACAAATTGGCAGGATTACAGCTGTGTATCTGGAAATGGAGTTTTAACAGAAGAAATAAGAGGAGCTCAGCAGCAGATGACACAAGCAGTATGTCCAGCAATCACACAGCAACAATCAGAGTAATTTGAACCCAGAATGATTTCAAAAACACCCACACGATCACCACAAAAACACAACAGCAGCAAAGAACTCTACACAACTTAGTTGTAACCCAAATTTAGTCGAAACCCTCCCAACAACACTCCTGGAACCACAGTAACTAAATTCTAGACGGAAACAGTTGGAACTCAATGATTAGGACTTGAAATCCTCTTTGAATTCCAATGGAATAGTAGATTTTCTAATTTGGGCAATTTCTATTGTTTTTTTTCCTGATTTTCTGAGAAAAATTAAGATCCTGCGTGGTTTTGAGTTCAAATTCAGATCAGAAACTGACTGAGCAATTTCTAGATCTCAAAATATTCAAGGATGGAATTTGGGAAAAATTTTGAGTTACCAGCCAGGGCCCTCAACAAGGCAAAGTGCCTGCCTTTTATAGGCACAGGGAGTGGGTTATCAGACTTCACATTTTCTTTAGGCCCCTGTTAATTTCCACTTTCAGTCCCTAAGTTTTTTTACTTATTCTGCAAGCTAACACCCCTTTTTTACTGATATTCCACTACGACCCCAACCTAGAAGCTTCTATGGAATACTAGATCAAATACCAAACAAACATTACCCTGAAATACCATAATTACTCATTATATTGACCTAAATTTACTAACCCACCCTGACCTTATTGACTGACCCTAGTTAAACAACCAATCAGTAAGTTAATCAACTAACAGTAGGTTCAAACTCAAAACCTAACCCCAAACTAACTTTGAATTACCAATTACCATCAAAAATCAAAACAACTAATCAGACGACCGTATGAAATCAAATTGAAACATCCTTAAACAATTAAAGAACAATTAAACCTCTTAGTAAACTACTCTTGACAACTAAATCAAAGTGAAACAACTAATTAAAAAGAGAATTAAACTTATCAACATAGACTTCTTTTTATCAATTTGAAGAAGCAGATCATAAAATTGTAAACTAAACTAAACAATGAACAAGATTCATTCTTGACTAATGACGAGACTAACAGTTAGCAGAACTTTGACCAATAATCCAAATAAAAACAACTTCAGTTATTAAACCTAGATATCCAGCACTGAATTCTAATCCATCACTAACATAAAGCAAACATGGAAGGAAAAAAAAATGAAAAAATAACTAAGAAACTCACTGACTCACGTTTGGACTCCGGCCAGTCAATATTTCCAAATTCAGCCAATTCTGAGGACGTTTGGGCTCTAATGACGATCAATTCCTCACGAGGGAGGCCCAGGGACCATATCGTATTCATTCAGTAAAGATTGGGTTATTTAGGGTTTTGGTCGGTAAAATTAAAATTGATATTTGAGCATTTCCGGCCAGATTCGAGGGAAGGTGGTTATGGATTTGGGTTGAGGGAAGTCAGGGGAGTCGTTGGTGTGAGTTTGGAGCAGTTTGGAAGAGGTGGCGTCGTGGCCAAAAAACCTTCCGACGAAGATTCGAGGAGCTCTGGTGAGATTTGAAAGAAAGGAGCAATGGAATCAAGTAGAGGAGGATTAGGGGAATTTACGGTGTTATTTTAGCGGCTGTTGGCATAGGTGGCGTCCACTGTCGGCGGCGGCTCCGGCGGTGGAGTTTTAGAGATGAGTACGAGGAAGGGACGTTTGGTCTCTAGGGCTTCTGTACCAGATTCAGACATTCTTATTATTCAACAAGAATTGACACAGGCCGTTGGATCAGGGAAATTGACGGCTCAGATTGGACTACGACCAAATGGAGTTGTTTTTGAAGGGGAAAGGGATCTGGGTCGGACTGAGGCAACCTTGGGCTGGGTCGATTGGGCTGAAATTTTTAACAAGAGATGGCCCAAATTGGTTTTTGCATTAGGCATCCCTTATTGATTTTCTTCTTTTTATTTTGTTTTCTTTTCCTTGTTTTCTTATTTATCACAATTTTTATTTCTATCTTTTATCCCATTTTTTATTTTATAAATGCTGAAATAAAATTCAAAAACATATTGACACTAAAAGTATTTCCTAATTTCCAAAACACAAATTAACACAAATTTAAACTAAAATGTAAAAAGTACCATTTTTGTTATTTTTCTATTTGTAAACAATTTTACCCACTAATTAATCATAAAAATACGAAATTAATTCCTAAACAAACGCCAAGTATATTTTTGTATTTTTCATATGGATTAAAATGCAAACAATTAACAGAAAAACACAAAATTCACAAAATTACAAAATAATGAAAGAAATCATTTTGTTTGAATTTTTTAGGAATAATTCATATATAGGGCAAAAATCACGTGCTCACACCGGGCACTCAACCCATTTCTATTCCTCCATATCATATGGTTCCCTTAAGTTAAAGGAATTAAAGGATCAGTTACAGGAATTGCTTGATAAGGTTTTATTAGGCCTATTGTATCACCTTGGGGTGCTCCTATCTTGTTTGTGAAGAAGAAGGATGGTTCTATGCGTATGTGCATTGATTATCACCAGTTGAATACGTTACAGTGAAGAACAGTTATACTTTGCCTTATATTGATGATTTGTTTAACCAACTTCAAGGCGCATGTGTGTTTTCAAAGATTGACTTGCGCTCAGGTTACCATCAATTGAAGATTCGGGAGCCAAATATCCCGAAGACTGCTTTCAGGACTCGGTATGGTCATTATGAGTTCCTTTTTATGTCATTTGGGCTGACTAATGCTCTAGCAGCCTTTATGCATTTGATGCACAGTGTATTCCAGCTATATCTTGACTCATTT
The DNA here is from genome assembly GCA_026770625.1 of Nicotiana glauca. NCBI lineage: Eukaryota > Viridiplantae > Streptophyta > Magnoliopsida > Solanales > Solanaceae > Nicotiana > Nicotiana glauca. Next base: position 38,221 of record MU767646.1, on the reverse strand, counting down.
GTCATTGCCTTTATTGATGACATTCTGGTGTATTCTCGAAGTCGAGAAGATCATGAGCAGCACCTGAGGACAGTACTTCAGCCTCTGAGGGAACAAAAGTTATATGCAAAGTTCTCAAAATGTGAATTTTGGTTAGATTTTGTGGCATTCTTAGGCCACTTGGTACGAGTGAGGGTATTCAGGTGGATCCGAAGAAAGTAGCGGCAGTGCAGAGTTGGACCAGACCATCCTCAGCTATAGAGATCCGCAGTTTTCTCGATTTGGCGGGTTGCTACCATCGTTTTGTGCAGGGGTTTTCATCGATTGCAACCCCTATGACAAAAATAACCCAGAAGGGTGCTCCGTTCCAGTGGATGGAAGAGTGTGAGGCGAGCTTCAGAAGCTCAACACAGATTTGACTATAGTCCCAGTTTTGATATTGCCTATAGGTTTGGGGTCTTACACTGTCTATTGTGATTCCTCTAGGATTGGCCTTGGAGCGGTTTTGATGTGGGATAGTAGGGTGATTGCCTACGCGTCCAGACAGTTGAAGGTGCATGAAAAGAATTATCCTGTCCATGATCTTGAGTTAGCTGCCATTGTTCACGCCTTGAAGATCTGGCACCATTATTTGTACGGTGTGCCTTTTTAGAATCATACTGATCATCGGAGCTTGCAGCACCTATTCAAGCAAAAGGATCTAAATTTGCACCAGAGAAGGTGGTTAGAGTTGCTGAAGGACTATGATATGACTATTTTGTATCACCCGGGCAAGGCCAATGTGGTGGTCGATGCCTTGAGTCGCTGGGCAGAGAGTTTAGGGTGTTTGGCTTATTTACTAGCATTGGAGAGGTCTATGGCAATGGATGTTCAGGCCTTAGCCAGTCAGCTTGTAAGATTGGATCTTTCGGAGCCCAATCGGGTTCTAGCTTGCGTGGTTTCTCGGTCTTCCTTATTTGATCATATCAGGGAGCGTCAGTATGATGATTCTCATTTGCTTGTCCTCAAGGACAAGGTTCAGCATGCTGATGCCAGAGATGTGACCATTGGAATGGACGGAGTATTGAGGATGCAAGATCGGATCTGTGTACCCAAGGTTGATAGTCTTTGGGAATTGATTCTAGAGGAGGCCCACAGTTTGCGGTATTCCATTAATCCGGGTGCCGCGAAGAAGGCCCAAAGTAGGGCTGGGCATATATCGGGTAAACCGATAACCCAAACCGTTAATTATTTATTAGGTTATTAGTATCGAGTTATTGGGTTAACGGTTCGGTAACAGTTTAGAATTTTTTTACTATTGGGTTATCGGTTCGGGCCTCAATTTTCCACTTCTGTTAATGGGTTAATCAATAACCCAATAAGAATTAATAAATTATGACTTTACCTTTAAGTATGTACAAATGCTAGGGCTTCAGTCCATTCTATCCTATACTTTCTCAACCCCACTTTTCAGTTGCTTCATCTTCATTCTTCATAGGCCTTACTAGTTACTCCTTTAATAAATTATGACTTTACCTTTAAGTATGTACAAATGCTAGGGCTTCAGTCCATTCTATCCTATACTTTCTCAACCCCACTTTTCAGTTGCTTCATCTTCATTCTTCATAGGCCTTACTAGTTACTCCTAGCGTAAGTCTTTAGTATATTATATGTGAATTCTTCTCTTTTTTTCTTAACTCTAGTGAATTGTCTTTTCTTTTTTGCTTAACCCTAGATAGAGTTATCTTATCGGGTAAACCAATAACAGAACCGATAATGATTGATAACTGATTAAACGATACCCAATAACCGATATCTTATCGGTTCGGTTATCGGTTTATGAAATTTGTAAACCGATAATCGATATGAAAAACCAATAATATTCATAACCAAACCAAACCAACCGATGCCCGCCCCTATCAACAAGTGAAGTATGAGCACCAGAGACCGGGTGGGTTACTTCAGTAGATAGAGATTCCGGTATGGAAGTGGGAGCGGATCACCATGGACTTTGTAGTCGGGCTCCCGTGGACTTTGAGAAAGTTCGATGCTATTTGGGTGATTGTGGATCAGCTGACTAAGTCTGCTCATTTTATTCCTGTGTGTACTACTTATTCTTCGGAGTGATTGGCAGAGATTTATATCCGGGAGATTGTTCGTCTGCATGGTATTCCAGTGTCCATCATTTCAGATAGGGGTACTTAGTTCACTTCACGATTCAGGAGGGCCGTTTAGCATGAGTTGGGTACTCCAGTGGAGTTGAGTACAACATTTCACCCTCAAACGGATAGGCAGTCTGAGTGCACTATTCAGATTCTTGAGGATATGCTCCGTATATGTGTGATTTAGTTTAGAGGGTCTTGGGATCAATTCTTGCCATTGGCAGAGTGTGCCTACAACAATAGCTATTCGTCCAGCATTCAGATGGTACCATACGAGGCTTTATATGGTAGACAGTGTAGATCCCCGGTGGGTTGGTTTGAGCCGGGTGAGGCCAGATTATTGGTCACAGACTTAGTTCAGGATGCTTTGGAGAAGGTTAAGGTGATTAAAGATAGAATCCACACAGCCTAGTCCAGAGAGAAGAGTTACACAGACTGGAAGGTTCATGATGTTTCGTATATGGCTGGAGAATGGGTTGTGTTTCGGGTTTCGCCTATGAAGGGCGTCATGAGATTTGGGAAGAAGGGGAAGTTGAGTTCGAGGTTTATTGGCCCTTTTGCGATATTGAGGCATGCTGGGGAGGTTGCTTATGAGCTTGCCTTACCTCCCAGCTTGGCAGGAGTTCACCCGGTATTTCATGTTTCGATACTCCAAAGGTATCACGAAGATCTGTCGCACGAGTTGGATTTCAGTTCAGTTCTGTTGGACAAGGATCTATCTTATGTTGAGGAGCCAGTGGCAATATTGGACAGACAGGTTAGAAGGCTGAGGTCAAAGAACGTTGCATTAGTAAAGGTTCAGTGGCGGGGTCAGCTGATTGAGGAGGTTACCTGGGAGATTGAGCAGGAAATGCGCAGCCGTTACCCTCATCTTTACACTACTTAAAGTATGTCTCTATGCTCGTTCAAGGACGAACGAATGTTTAAGTGTGGGAGGATGTAACGACCCGGCTGGTCGTTTTAATAATTTATGCCTTGATCCTCCATTAACTTCTTTCCCCGTGTTTATTTCTGCTATTTTGATTTGTCAGGATGTTCGGTTTTTGAGTTTCGAAGAGTTTTAGGACACTTAGTCCCTAAATGAGAGCTTAAGTGTTGGAAATTTGACCGTAGTCAGAACAGTGTGAATACGGCCTCGGAATGGAATTCTGATGGTTCTATTAGCTCCGTTGGGTGATTTCGGGCTTAGGGATTGGATCAGATTGTGTTTTTGAGGTCGGTAGCTAATTTAGGCTTGAAATGCCGAAGGTCAAATTTCGGAGGTTCTCGGTTCGATAGTGAGATTTTGATTCGAGGGTTATAATGGAATTCCGAAAGTTGGAGTAGATCTGTAGTCATGAATGTGACATGTGTGCAAAATTTCAGGTCATTCGGACGAGGTTTGATAGACTTTTTGATCGAAAGCGTATTTCTAGAATTTTTGGAGTTCTTAGGCTTGAATCCATTGTTGATTCGTCGTTTTAGGTGTTTTAAGGATTGGTATAAGTTTGGACAATGGTATTAGACTTGTTTGTGCTTTTGGTTGGGGGTCCCGGGGGCCTCGGGATGATTTTGGATGGTTGACGATAGGAGTTTTGGAGTTTGGAGCTGCAGCTTCAGCTGGTTTTCTGTCATAACCTCACCTGCGGTTTGGATTCCGTAGGTGCAGAGCCGCAGAAGCGGCGGAGTGATCGCATAAGCAGAAAAGGAAGAAGGCCAGTAGGGACCGCAGAAGCGGGAGCTTCTCCGCAGAAGCGGCCCCGCATCTGCGAAGGGTTAACCGCAGATGAAAAAATAGGGCATTAAGTGAGAAGTCGCAGATGCGATTCTTGTTCCGCAAAAGCGGGACCGCAGATGCGGAAATCGCTGGGCAGAACATATAAATACTTGCCTTCGCGAAATTTAGCTATTTTTCACCATATTTCAAACGGGAAGAAGCTTGGGAAGCACTTTTCAAGAGGGATTCTCAGAGGAGTTCATTGGTGTAAGGTCTTTGGTCCCTACTCGTTATTGGAATAATTTTTATCAATTTAAGCATGAAAAATTAAGGAAAATAATTTGTAATTAGTGGGTTAGGGCTTGACTAGTTAGAGGCCTTTGAGTGATGTTTTGAGGGACCCATTGAGGTCTGATTTTAGTACTTTTGGTATGACTAAATTCGTGAGAGTGTGTGGGTTCTGGAAATATAAATATTACCCGATTCTGAGACGTGGGCTCGAGGGGCGTTTTGGTCATTTTACCTAATTTTGCGCATTAGCTTAGAATTTCTTTGTAGAATCGGTTACTTGAAGTGTTATTTACATTATACAATTGAATTGAATAGATTTGGGCCATTTGGAGTCAAGTACTCATGGCAAAGACGTGGTTTCAGGTTGATTTTAAGCTAGTTCGAGGCAAGTGGCTTGCCTAACCGTGTGTGGGGACCTTCCCCTTAGGATTTGGTATTATTGTTAATTGAAATGCCTTGTACGTGAGGTGACGAGTGCGAACTTGTGCTAACTGTTGAAAATCCGATTTTCATTAAGTAATTACTAATATGTTTCCTTTCATGTTTATATTACTTGTACCTTAAGCCTGTTGTTAGCTTAGAAAATAATGTCTAAGTGGTTTAATTGCTTATTTGCTCAAACTGTTTTACCTGAATTCTGTGCAGCATGATGGACTAGGATTACATGTTTGCCTTAATTTGAAACTGACATTGCTGAATATATTTCCATGTTGTTGCTGTGTATTTACATTTGGGACTACGGTTGTGGGATTCCGGTAGATCCCCTTACACAGTTATATGGAACTACGGGACTGCACCCGATAGATTCCCCAGTACCGGGTATTTACATTTGGGGACTACGGAATGGGATTCCGGTAGGTCCCCGGTGCACTATGAGTTGGACTACGGGACGACACCCGGGAGACCCACTGGACATTTACATTTGGGGGCCACAGGACGGTGTCCTGGTAGATCCCCGGATTGCTGGACATTTACATTTGGGGGCTACAAGACGGTATTGATAACTAGGGATTTTGACGTGTTTTATGCCCCTTCTTGCTTATGCTTTGATTATAAGTTGTTACAAAATAGTCCCAAAAGGCTCATAAGTTGTGCTTGATTGCAGGTTTTATCGACAAAGTGATGAAATGTCAAAGATCAGCTCATAAGGACTGAAAGTTGCACAAGTATCAAAGACAAGGCAAAACTTAGGAGAACAGGCCTAGTGCGGCCGCACTACTCTTCTTGCGGTCCTCACTAGAGAGATTCAGAGAGTCAGAAATCAAGGCTTCAAGCAACACGACCGCACTCTATTATGTGCGGTCTGCAGTGAAGGCTCCGCGGCCGCACTACCATTATGTGCGGTCCATGGAAGAGAAGTTAAGAGAGGTGAAAATTTCCTTGGTTCAAGCTCTGCGGTCCGCGGTCATATTTGTGCGGACCACATTAGAGACCTCCACGATCGCGGTCCATTCTATGTGGTCCGCAGAGCTCAATTTCAGAGAGCCAAGATTTGAAGTCCAAGAGCCTAATGCGGCCGCAGTCCATTTTGTGCGGCCTGCAATGATCCCGCAGGGGCATTTTTGTCCAGTTTTTCCAGCTTAGTATAAATAGAACCTTTTTTCCATTTTCAGTGTATCAATTATTTTACAATAGCAACTGCACTCGTGAGAACATATTTTGTCGCCATTTTGGGTATTTTAGCTTAACTCTAACGATAGATTCTCTGTATTTACTTTAGTATTTAATTAATATGTCTTCCTTCTTCGTCTATTTCTCTATTTTCTTGTTCAAATATGAGTAGTTAAACCCATTAGCTAGGGTTGTGGCTCAACCCTAGTGTGGGTAATTGATGCGTGCTGTGATTTAAGGTCAGATTAACTATGGGTATTTGTATTTGGGTCAATTTTATGGTTTAATTTATGAATTGGTGGTTGCAAATACTGGTTTGTGCTAAGTTGACTTGGCTCTTCTTGAGAGAGAGAGCTTAACTCTCCAAAATTGACCCAACAAGGAATTGGTATGGACTCAAGAGAATTGATAGTTCTAATTAAAGGGTTAAATCTCGAGAGAGTAATTACCCGACTTGAACCCTAGTTGCTTGAGCTAATTTGCCTACCCATTTGGTCTCGAGAGAGTCAATTGGGAAAACTCACTCTCTGTATCAAGAGGTGTGAGAGTGGGTAAAATTTTGCAACGGTCCCAATCATGTCAATCAAGCCTTAGAAGAAATTACCCGTCAATTATCCACTTAGGTGAAAGTCACTACCCTAGTGCCCCCTAATCCTTTAGATACAACTCTTAGCAATTATCTCTTAGCGTAATATAGTTTCAATCCTAATTAGTAGCTGATAAAAGTAGTTTATAAAAGAAAAACTAAAAATGTTGGAAGTGACAGTTGGAACAATTACACAACTCTAGACTAGATAGATACATCAACTCCCTTTCTAGCTCCCTGAGGAATTCGATCCCGACCCTCATATTGGGTAAAAGCTATTGCGATCCTCTATTCCTACTTTGTAGTAGGGTAGAGTTGGTAGCGATCACTTTTTGGCGCCGTTGCCGGGGAAGCTAACGGTTTTGGCTATCTGTTTAGTTAGTTTTGTGTATTGTTCTTCTTACCTTCTTTGTTATTTACTTGTTTGTGTTAATACTTCAGGTACAAAATGACTTTAAATGGTAATGACCCTCTTGGAAATATGATTGCGGGGAGGATGATAATATTGGAGAAGATGAGGTTGTAGAAAATGAGCCGAGACAAGGCTGCCAGTCCAATGATAATGAAAATGTTCCAAACCCTCATCCGCCACCTCCAAGAGCGGTTCCTCGGGTGCTACCGAACCAAGGATATGCAAGTGCTATTGTCCCTTTCCGAATCCGGGTGGGGTATTTTCAAATAACAAATGTGATGTTGACCTTGCTCGAGCAATATGGGTATTTCACGGGCGCCTTCGATCAAAATTCCTACAAGCATCTCAAGGGGTTCGTAGATACATATTGGAGGAGCAAGCAGATGAATGTGTCTGAAGATGCTCTTAGGTTGAGACTTTTCCCGTTCTCACTTCGGGGTAAGGCATTGGATTGGCTAGAGATACTCCCCAACCATTCCATCATAACTTGGGATGAGTTGGAGAACAAGTTTATTGCTAAATTTTTCTCACCCTGGCACATGGCAGCACTTCGATATGAGATATTACACTTCAAGCAAGAGCCTATGGAACCTTTTCATGAGATTTGGGAGTGGTATAGAACAATGGTGAAGGAATTCCCTAATAATGACATGACGGAGAATATGTTGCAACAATAGGTGGCTTCGCGTTCGCATAAGGCTGGGAGCTGGTGCTACGCGTCCGTGTGAGGCCGTCGCATTCGTGTATAAGGGCTGGGGGTCCAGTGGATTTGATCTTCGCGTTCGCATCAGGTGAGTCGCGTTCGCGTAGGTCTGGGAAATAAAGCATCGCGTTCGCGTAGGTTTGGGAAATAAAGCATCGCGTTCGCATGGAGTATGTCGCGTTCGCAAAGGGTTATTTTTGGGAAATTACAAGATGTGCTTCGCGTTCGCAAGGCAGTGGTCGCGAACGCGATGAAGGAATTTCAGAACTGGGCAGAAAGTTTATAAAATATTTCATCCACGATTTTGAGTCTTTTTTCCTCCATAGCTGAGCATTTTGAGAGATTTTTTAAGGTGATTAAAGAGGATTCAAGGGGAAACGACTTGAGGTAAGAATTTTGGTCTGGAAACTCGATTATATGGTGAAATCCACCTAAAAATTTATGGAAACTAAGCCTAAAATTGAGGAGCTAGGGCTTGAGAAATTGAACTTTTGAATTGGGATTTGATGGATCATTTGAGGTCAGAATTAAGAACTTTTGGTATGTATGAACTCGTGGGAGGATAAGGAACCCGTTGATGTAAAAATTTCTGAGTTTCGAGAAGTGGGCCCAGGGCTCGAGTTTTTGTAATTTCGGGAGTTGTGTCCGTTATTGATTATTTTTGCTTGGGCTTTGTTCTCTTAGAATATTGTGCCATATTCGTTCTATTTTTGGAAAGATTCGATGCGCGTAGAGGCCGATGTGAGGGGCAAAGGAGTTGCGAGCTAGAGATTTCATCGGTTCAAGGTGAGTAATGCTTGTAAATGATATCCTGAGAGTTTGAAACCCCGAATTGCATATCGTAGTGCTATTTTGAGGTGAGACACGCGCTGAATGATTAGCGTGGGGTCTTTTACTACTGGGGATTGTCACTCAGTCCGTCCCGATTGATGATTTTACCGCGTATTTGACTGAAACTTGTTTGTTATCATCATGATTTGGGCCGATCGCCATATTTGGGCTTCATGCCAACTATTTGAACCCTTCGAGAATTTTTATCACTATTTCCTTACTGTTTTGACTTATTACTTGAATTCAATCCTGTTGATATCTACTGTTTTATAAACTCAGCGACTTTTACTCTATATTTTGAGTTGGTGAAGTCAGGAGCCCGCCTGTAGAATGGAGGTTGTTATATTATGAGTTGGTGAAGTTAGGAGCCCGCCTGTAGAATAGAGGTTGTTATATTTTGAGTTGGTGAAGTCAGGATCCCGCTTGTAGAATGGAGGTTGTTATATTTTAAGTTATAATCGAAGTCAGGAGCCCGCCTGTAGAATGGAGGTTGTTATATTTCGAGTTGATGAAGTCAGGAGCCCGCCTGTAGAATGGAGGATGTTATATTTTAAGTTGGTTGTTTACTTGTCACAAAAGTCTTTATAAAACTTTCATTTACCAAAGAGAGGTTCACATGACTTAAGAAAATCACAACACCTATAATTCTTGCACAACTTGAGGAATTTCAATAGTATTTAGGAAGGAACCAATTTAAACACAGTATTAGTTTGTTTTAGAGATAAGAGTTCGCATAATTACTACTAGACTTGTTCAAATAGATGGGGATATTTTTCTACCATTTCATCTTCCGCTTCCCATATGGCTTCCTCAACTCGATAAAGAACCACAATATTTATATATCAATGACAAGATATCCATGAGAGAGTTCGTAAGGTGGCCTATAGACTTGCATTGCCACCCAGCTTATGGGCAGTTCACCCAATATTCCATATTTTCATATTGTAGAAGTATCACGGCGATCTGTCCTATGTATTTGATTTATGAGGAGGAATCAGTGTCTATTCTAGCCCGACATATCCGAAAGTTGAGGTCTAAGAGTTATCCTTTCATTAGAGCGCGGTGGAGAGGTCAGTTGACCGAGAAAGCTACATAGGAGTACAAGTACGATATGCAGAGTAGATACCCACACCTTTTCATCAGTCCAGGTACTTTTCTATGACTTTTCGAAAATGAACGTTTCTTCTAGAGGAGGAGAATGTGATGACTCGATAAGGAGTTTTGACTACTAGCCCTTATTTCCTTGTTCTGAGATCTCCATTAGCTCCATTTAATATTTTTTGATATGCATGCACAGTCTATGTCTTTTTCTTAAAAGATTTTATGTGAAAATTTGAAGGAAACATAATTTTTGTCTTTAAAAACAACTTGGGTTGACTACGGTCAATATTTTGTTTAAATAACCCCAGATCGGTATGTTCATGCTCTAAGTGGGTTCCTATCATTATTTTGGACTTGGGAGTATGCCCGGAGTCGAATTCGGAAGTCCCTAACTTGATTTGACTTATTTTGTCGAATTGAAAGTTTAAAAAATTCCCTAGGTTTGATAGTAGGTTGATTTTATGGCCACCGGGTTCAATTTTGATTTCATGACTTGGTATAGGTCAGTTTTATCATTTGGAACTTATTTGCAAAATTTGGTGCAAATCGGAGTTGGTTTGATAGGATTCAGACGCTCAGGTGTGATTTTACAAGTTCTCAATTTTTCTTTGAAATTTCATGCATTTTGATATTTGATTCCTAGTTTTAGGAATTATTTTGGTATTTTGGTAGCATGAGAGAGTTTTTATGATGTTATCACACTTGTTTCCATGTTTGGTTTGGAGCCTGGGGGATTGGGTGATTTTCGAATGTACTACAGACCTTTTCAGACTTAGTAGATTGCTGGTTTTCAGTAGTTTCTGGTGTTTGGTGTGATGTGCTTCACGATCGCAAAGGGAAAACTTGGGTTGGGGTGGAATTTTCTTCACGAACGCGAGGACACGTTCGCAAACGTGAAGTAGTGGGGGGCTTATCATTTGTGAACGCGACTGTCCTCTCGCGAATGCGTAGGATTATGGGATTCTAGGAGGAAATCTGTCTGTTACTCTTCGCGAATGCGTTCCTTGGCTCGCAAACGCGAAGGCAGGGGGAGTAAGCCTTCGTCAACATGAAGATTATCTCACGAACGCGAAAGCCTTTTAGCTGCTATGCTTCGCGATCGCGCCAGGTGCGTCGCAAATGCGAAGGCATGGGGAGTAAGCCTTCGTTCACGTGAAGATTATCTCACGAACGCGAAGGCCTTTTGGTTGCTATGCTTCGCGATCGCGCCAGGTGCATCGCGAATGCGAAGAACACCTGACACCTAGTGATTAAAACATTCCGAAGCGATTTTCTTCATTTTTCACCATTTTTAGGTTTGAGCCCGGCCTAGAGGCAATTTTGAAAAAGTTTTTCATCCCAACTTTATTGGTAGTAGATTTTAACTTGTTTCATTCTATTTTCATAAACACCCATTGATTTTAACCTTTAATCTAGGATTTTTTATGGTAAAAATTAGGACTTTAGGAAGAAATTGTGGATTTTGTAAAATTGAGATTTAGACCTCAAATTGAGGTTGGATTTCGAAATTAATTGCATAATCAGGCTCAAAGATGAATGGGTAATTGGATATTGGTCCAAATCTCGGATTTTGACCAAGTGGGCCCGGGCTTGAATTTTCAAAGATTGATTCTTTTTACTCATGGGTAGTTTCTAAAGCCTATTTTGAAGTATTTCAACTATATTTGGCTAGATTTGATTGGTTTGGATGCTAATTCTAGAGGAAAAGCCACGGTTGAGCATTGATTTGGTTACGGAGTTAGGTAAGTATCGTGGTTAACCTTGACTCGAGGGATTATGACTTCTTGGTCTATTTGCTACGTGTATTATGTATAGGGATAACATTTATGTGAGGTGACGAGTATATATGCGATGTCATCGGCTTAAAGCATGCATGTGAGAATTTTTCTTTGTAATATATTGTTTCATTGACTATGTTCTCCATGCTTAGGTTGGATTATTACTTTTTAATTATTAGCCTCATATTTATTGTTTATTTTGAATATATTGGGAATTGTGAAAGTTGAGTTTGTTATCTTGGCACTATAATTAAAGTGAAATTGCTTCTCGCTTTGCATTTGTTATTCGGATTTGTATTGTTGCTTAGTGAGGAAGAGTGAAAAGTACGGAGGGTGTTGTCTTAAATTATTTGCATTCATTATCATATAGTGAGAGGTTGTGAGGTGTAAAGCACTAAGAGTGATGCCGTGCATTTAATTATTTGTCAGTTATCATATTATGGGAGGTCGAGAATAAAAGCACGAAGGGAGATGCCGTGCCATTTTATTTATGCTATTGAATGGTGAGGATGAAAGTAAAATCACGAAGGTTGATGTCGTGCATCTTTATTGCATTGACTTATTTGATTTCCGTATTGGTGATTTAATTTGTTACATTGTTGCTTATTTCGGAAGATGTTATTTGGTGGTTTCGTACTTGCCATTCATATGATATTTTCCCTTTCACATTTCCTCTCCCAGTTAATATTTTATTGTTCTACTTGATATTTTGTTGCTTATATATATATATATATATATATAATATTTTATATAGGTATCTTGTCATAGCCTCGTCACTATCTTGTCGAGGTTAGGTTCGACACTTATGGAGCACATTGGGTTAGTTGTACTCATGCTACATTTCTGCGCTTCTTTTGCAGATACTAGTGTTGATCCCTGTGAGCACTTGATTTTTGCCACACTTAAATTACTCCGATAAAATTCCTTAGAATTAGGATGTTTTCTTTTATTATTTGAATTTTAGGACTCAATTGCATGATTTTATGTCTTGTTTGCATTTTTATGTGCATTTTAATTGATATAAATCCAAAAAAAAAATACAAAATAGTACGTATTTTAATAGTACAAAAAATAAAGAAAATAACAAAAAATGATCCTTTTGTATTTCTACTTTTAATTTTTAAGATCTGTCTTAAATTTTCTCTTAAATTAGGAATTAGTTAATTTTGGAAATTAATTAGTATAATTTTATAGTCAATTTGGGTCTTTTATTTTTTATCTTACATTTAATAAAATCATAAAATTCAAAAAATAAATAAATAAAATACAAAAAGAAAAGAAGAAAAAACAAACAAATGAAATTAAAATAAAAAGGGCAAAGGGCTGGCCATTTTAGGCCAATGTCAAGCTAGCCCAAACCAAACCCACCCCCCAAATCCCTGAATTCCGGCCAAAATGGCCCAAATGACCTGATGATCTGGTCCAGTATTTTTAAAGTTCAAAACGACGTTGTTTCGAATTATTTCCCAATTATATCCAAGCCATCCGTTTACTCTAATCCAACGGCCCATAATTTATTTGTATTTTACATAAAACTGTCTTAAAAACCTAGAAACACTAAAGACAAAGCCTCCATCCTCGTACCCCTATTCAGCCCCACCGTTCTCCGCCGCCCCTCCGTCGTCGCCACCGGACGAAAATCGTGTCCGCCGGCGGCGAAGCTCCAATCCCTCCCAAAAATATACCATCGACTCGTCTTCCCCTCCTCTTTCCAACCCCCAAAACCATCTCCTTCAATTCATCACCAATCTCTTCGAATTTTAGATCGAAAATCCAGACCAAAACATTAACTCACCCCAAATCCAACAAAATTTACACCATATACTCTTCTGACCTCCCTCTAAGCGAATCCCTAGCCAAAAATCATTTGAATGTTGCCAAAACCTCTCGAATTTTAGATCTTAGACCGGCAGAATCCTAGAAATCCGAGTTGCTCGAATTTTTCCCAATTGCCTGAGTCTGGAGTTCGATTCAAGTCTCGAAATAATGTGTTCGCTTGTTTTTGTTTAAGAACACGCGTGTACATCATTCCGGGGCTCGAGTTGGAGTTCAGTTGGTTCAAACTTGCATAAGTAAGTTTTTTTATTTTTTCTTCTTCTATTATTTGAATCTTAAAATTAGTTTAAACTTTGTTTAATTCATTCATGTACGTTTATGTAAGTTTTAATTAGTTTATGCATGATTTGTGTCTATTCATATTAGGTTAGTTTTAATTCATAGCAGGTCGGTTTTAATTGACAATTTGCTGATTGATTAGTGATGGTCGAGTCTGTTCTGGTAATTGTTTCTATAATTAGTTTAATTTTGATTAGTTTAATTGGTACTTTGATTTCTGATTAGTTTACATTAAGTATAGGCTTTAATTTTCTAGTCGATCATGTTTGAGTCTTGCTTAAGTGTTAATTAGTTTAGTTTAATTCAGGTTAATTAAGTAATTGTTTTAGTAATTCCATGTTCAAAGTTTAGTTTAAACTCTGCTAGTTTGTTAATGTTCTTCAGTCTTCATGGTCTGATCTTGTGTTTAGTCGACTCATAATTGTTTATTGCAAATAGTTTTTAATTGTTTCAGTCTCTTGATTAGTTAATCTGTCTAGTTTGATTTAGGTTCTGTTGGGTTAACCCTAGTTAAGTAGATTGTTTGGTTATAGCTGATAGATTTTAACTAGGGTAAAATAGGGTGAGGTCTAGTTTGGTATAGGGTTAGTAATTTCAGGGGTATTTTAGACACTTAAAATGGGTTACAATGCTGTAGGTTAAAATAGAATTCCCTAGACTCTTCTAGAAGGGGGTCATAGTGTAAGTTTCAGCAGTCTTAATGCAGTAACTTGAGCAACAAGTTAAAAATTTAGGGATTAATGTACAAAATCTGAAAATAAAAAGGGGGAAAATGAGTGAAGGCATTCCAGAACCTTCCTGCCCCTTTACTGCCTATAAAAGGCATGTCTAATGCCTTAGTTAACAAGTTTACCCAATCTAAAAATTCCAAAACAATTCCAGCTCCTAAATTTCCCCCTAATACACATTTTCTGCAAGTTTTAGATCTGGAATTTGAATTTCAAATTCAAATTATCAATCCTAAAGTCCTATAGTTCGGAAAACTTCTCTTAGATCTTAATTTCTTCCAAAAACCAAAAAGAAAAGAAAAACAATATAGCAAAACTCAACAAAAATATTGTTCTATTGTGATTTTGGGTTGAATTTCAAGTTGTAGTGATTATTTGCATCATCTAGTATAAGACCTGGTTGCTGAAGTGTTCTGGACATTCCTGGGGTGTTTGTCGAGTGTATTTTGGTTGTATCAAGTTGATTTTGGCTATTCTCACTGGTGTTTTTCCCTCTGGTGTTCATTTTGGGATTGCTGTGGCCTGTTTTGAGTTGGAAATTGACTCATTTGTCCTGATTTCAACTGTTGTTAGTCCATTTATACTATTGACTCCTTTCCTTTACTTTGCTCAGTTCCAGTTACACTGTTGTCTATAATGATATGAAATTTCACTCAATGTACATGAACAATTGTGAAATCAAATGATGAAGCATTGCTACCACTTGAATTTGCCTCTGTGTTTCACTATTAGTCTTAATATATAGCTGTAGATTTCATTTGAACAAATACGTATTAGTGTCAAATAGGACTATTTGTATTAATTAGGACTATTTGAACTTGTTTTGTAATTAAACTGGAAAGACTTTGGACTGTTGATTATAGGACTGTTAACCTGTATTGGATTGTTTGAATTAAGCTATATAGATTGCTCCAGTTTTAGTTTTATACTAATGCAACTAGGTAATGTGGGTATAATTCGAGTGCCTCTAGAGTTCGTTGCTTTAGGTAACAAACATGATATGTTATTGTTTAAGTGTGTGTTGAAGTTTGTGATAATGAATAAGGAACTAGATATGATTAATAAACAGGATCTGCTATTTCTGTTAAGCGTGTGCTGAAGCTTGTGTTCATCTAATGAGCTAAGAACTGGATATGGGTTATTTGTGTGCCAATGTTTGAAATTCGAAATAGGACACATAATTGACATTAGTTTCAGAATAAAATATCATCATTTTCCTTATTGTTTGACAATGCAACCCAATTACTGCAAGCAAACAGACTCATGAGTACACTGGTAATGAAATACAAGAGTAAAAAGTATGTCATGTGGAATAATACAAGAGTAAATTCGTTTAGACTTGATATTAGATATTATTAATGTTAGATTAGATGTGCTTTTTGGGTGAAATGGTAGGTACCTTAGGTTTTTCTGTTAATTTTTGAAATGCAGACGTATTAATTCGTTAGTGTCATTTTGCTAATTGGATTTTCACAACTCTTGGGCTGGTTGTGGAGGCCCAATAGAATGCTGAGAGGTTAAAATCACACCCTAGGATTATGGGTTTTTGGGTCCCCTGGTTAAGTAGCATGCTTGAGTTAAGAGGTTCGCCTCTTGTTCAAGTATGGACTTGAACTTGAGGCCTAAATTCTATGGTCACTTTAAATACTAGCACTAATGATATTAATTAATTAGGGCCCGTTAGATACAAACTACAAAGAGAATCGTAGTTTGCTTTAGGTTGGCCTTTAAATAATAAACTGATGTGAGCCCCGCCAAATACAAAATGCATAATTTGCGGGGCCCTCTTTAAATGTTCCTATTAAAATACTTAGAATTCGGGGCATGCCGTTTAGCGAATTTCACGGCCCTCCGCAAAGATAATAACCGTTAGTCGCTTTAGGCGCGCTTTTAATAATTTGACCTTCTTAAATACGGGTGTGCATTTCATGCAACCCAAATCCAAATCCCAAAACATTGAATAAGAATGTGTCGAGGATCCGGGTGCATTTCATGTGACGTGATCCAAAAACACGTTCTTAAACGACGTTCACTTTCCTAAAAATTAACTAAAAGCGGTAAATAATCCTAAAATTGCACTGTAGGTTGGAACATGTATAGAAATTAGATTTTAGCCATTTATAATAATTTAAGCGACCGTGCTATAACCACGGGATCCGGGGGTGCCTAACAACTTCCCTCGGGTCAACATAATTCCTTATTCAGAATTTCTGGTTCGCAGACTCCAATTATTTAAGTTAAACCGGTGACTTGGGACACCAAAGGTCAATCATATTCCAAGTGGCAACTCTAAATATAAATAAATAATCCCATTTCGAATAATATCACTTTAAATGGAAAAACTCCCTTTATACATTTATCCTTCGGGGTAGATGTGTAAAAAAGGAGGTGTGACAGCTCTGGCGACTCCGCTGGGGAACGGACCCAGAATTCCAATTCAGGTTTCAAGAATTCGAGTACAATTGTTACATTTGGCTTTATCTGATTTTCTACATGTTCCATTCTATATGTGCTAAATGTTTTACCGCTTTGATATTTGTTGAAATTGTATATATAAACTGTCACGAATCCCTTCCTCTCTCTGAGTCTTCTACATCATGGAGAAGGGTGCACTTCATGTAGCTTCTCTTCTGTTTAGAGTCTTTTCCCATTTAGAACGAGTTTGGATAAGTTGCTAAGCCGGCAGAGCTTCTGTATCCCCGGTACGCTGCCTCCCCCTCGGCTCGAGTTGTTCGCTCTGGTAAGCCAGGTCTAGACCAATAAACCTAGGGTTTAAACCTAGAAGAACAAAAACTCATGCCGGATCCCTAGTAGGACGCTTGTTTGCATCATGTGCATTTGAATTAGAGGACTCAACACAGGGGTTGGGTCCGTCTAGGACAGGTGACCTGAAATGAGTTGACCATTCTGATGCATCTTACGTGCTACTTACGCATTTATTTGCTTGGTTTTGCATGTTGACCGGCTTGACTAAATGAGTGAAAATTGAGAAAAATAAACAGTGTTAGGACTAAGGGAGGATGACCATTTGTTTTGAAAAACCCAATGCCCAAATAGTATCGAAATGGTGCCGGATTTTTGAAAAATGAAAAAAAAAAAAGAAAAATATTTGAAAAAAATAGAAAGAAAATTGTTGTTCAAAATAGTTTTAATTTTGGCAAATCTGCCCGAACTACACTGGTTTGATTCTCACCGGATGTGAGATACGTAGGCAACCCTCATCGGGTCCAACCACCCTTTTGCAAAAAATAGCCCAAAAAATGTCAAAATTTTAATTTTTGTCATAAATAAGTCGGGTGATGCCATTCTTGCTTAAAATAAGCCGACTGTCCCCAAAAGGACACCGGAAGGCTGTTTTTGCAAGAACACCCACCCTGAGTCATTGTCAAACGGATTGCGGGCACAACCTTAAAATCTTCCTCCCAGAAGTGCTGAAAGGCCGTATTTGCAAAACCAAGTCCTTGTTTTCTAAATAAAGCATTTTTGCAAAATTAGCCATTTTTTCAAAATAAATCATAAAAGTCCCCTTTAAATAAATGTGCAGGATGAATCCAAGTAACATCGAAACCTTCTCAGTCCTGAGCAAGATCCCCTTGAAACTCCATATGTGGTGGCATGATTTGGGAAAAGGAAGCAGAGATACTGTGGTCAAAATTTTGGGCGGCCTCGTTGATTTATTGAACATAAAACTGAGGAAGGATATCATTGAGGCACTAATACCATTTTGGGACCCGACCCATTATGTATTCCAATTTTCAGATTTTGACCTCACACCTACACTAGAAGAGATTGCGGGATATGTGGGTCTCAACGGGAACCTCCGAGGTAGATACCCATTGGCCCCACGACCGGTAACCCTTCATAGGTTCTTGGATTTGTTGAGCATCAACCGGGACATTCAAGACTCGCATCTAGAAGGGGTGTTGTACATTGCATTTCTTATATCACCGGTATGGTAACCCAAAAGGTTTTGAAGAGCCCAACATCGGTTTGACACATGCCGGGAACAAAGATAAATGGGAAGCTCGACGGGGATTAGCCTTCATGGTAGCCTTTCTAGGATTTGTGGTTTGTCCAAGAAAAGATGGTCACATAGACCTCGGCCTTGTAGGGATGCCAAATGTTGCCATTAAAAAACCTACTAGCACAGTGGTTCCCCTGATTGTAGCAGAAATGTACCGAGCTTTGACCAAATGTCGAGAAGGTGTGAAATTTTTTCAAGGTTGCAATCTACTATTACTGTTGTGGATATAGGAACACCTCTGTCATCTCACGGGGTATATGAACTACGGTCTAACCCGGGCTGAGCTGTATTGCAAAATTCGGGACCTGGGTAACATGTATTGAGTTCCCCGAGGGTACAAAAGCTTGGTCATCATGCTTGATATCTTTGACGGCGGACAAAGTTGAACGGGCATTTGGGTGGCTTCCTACTACCGAGGCTGTGTACACATCGGCAGACGTACCTTACATTCTTCTGATGGGTGTCTGAAGCATCCAACCTTATGCTCCCTACCAAGTCCTCAGGCAACTTGGAAGATTCCAAACTGTTCATAATGATGAAGACCTGAGTGGGAAAGTCATTGAGTTAGGCCTGAAAGCTGCATTCCCTGAAGGCAAAATCCGACAAGTATGGAATGAGTACAGGTACCTCGAGCCTAAGACCATAGTATAGGACCAAGCTAGAGGCGAGGTAGATCCCAAATACTTGACGTGGTTTGGCAAAAGGTTTCAAATCCCCGAGAGACCTGCTAAAAGGCTACATGTGCAGCAATTCACCAATGGAGCCCAGGTGTAGTGAGACTGGCAAGACAAGGAAAGGGAATACCGAGCTAGAATAGGAAAGTTAGAGCAACAGGTCCGAGATCTCCAATTCAAAAAGAGTGTACAGGCTGCAGCTGATGAAGGTGATAAAAAGAAGTTAGCCCAGGAGAATGAAGCACTCAAAGCCCAAATTCAACAAATGAAAATAGATGCCAGGAACCAAGAACGAAGTTTGTCTGATGAAAGGTTGATTAAAGGGTTAACGAAGCAAGTCTTGGACTGCCAGGAAGAACTTGAAAAATCTGAGGTGAATATGGCAAGACGTAGGGTACAGTGGGCCAAGAAGACTGAAGAAAGAGCCCAATTTGTACAACAAATGAAGAGAAACTACGAGGGAACCATTGGCAACATGAAGAGAAAAATGAATACCCTGGAAGAAAAGGCAGCCCGGAGGGACAAAGAATTTCAGGCTGAGAGGGACCATTGATATGGGTTAATTTTCAAGTTGGAAAAGGAAATAAAATTGCTACAAGACCTTCAATTCCAGGAATCTCAAGGGCTAGAGGCTCGTACCCAACAAATAAGTCGACTCCTCCAAGAAAAGGGCTGAATCAGGGAAAGGATCAGAAGCATTGCCAACTATATTGTTATGAAGTGTCAGGCCGGTGAACGGATGGGTCGTACCACTTTCTTTGCCTCAGTGATGATATTTGTTCGCCAGGTCATGAATGATTTGGAGCAATTGCAAAGGGGTCTTGCATGCAGGCCCGCAGCGATGCCGAATGATGCCCCGCGGGCCCTAGGATTTGAAGCTTTGATGTATTCTTAGTTAATTGAGTCTGTATTTTTGCTTTAGAGTATGTTTTTGTAATTTCCTTTTTTCAAGAAAAGAAAAACAAATAGTCTAGTGGCTTTTGTAATCGCAGTTGTTATTAATGAAAAAATTGAAAATTCCCAAAAAGAAAATTATTTTCTTATTTTTGCATTTATTTTCAAGAACTACGCCTAGTCTGATTCATGCGGGGCCATGATACATAGGCAATCTACATAAGATTCGACCGTAATCCTAAGGAAAAGAGGAAAAGAGAAATACGAGGGAAGAAAATAAAAGGAAAGACAAGAAAAAGTAGTGAAAAGGGAAAAAATAAGGCATTGAGAGAAAAACCATGGCCAAAGAAACGAAAAAAGCAGAAAATAAAAATAAAGAGGAAAAGAAAATGAGAGAAAACAAAACAAAAGAGAAAGAAAAGCGAAGGGAACAAGAGGAAAGTCGGGATGACGCATGCAACCGTAGCAAACATGTAGATATTCATTTAACTGTATAGGTGCATCACACTCCAATGTGCGGTTACCTATCTGTTATTTGTTTCAAGCTAACCGTTGTTGCTGTCAATTCCAGCTGAGCTTTTTAGAAACAGTGGTTGGTTTGTGGTAAGCTGGCCTCACATCGATATTTCACCAGATCAAAAGGAAGTACAGAGATGTCGTCTGAAATGACTCTGCCTGCAAACCCCATACCCGAAGACAGCCCCATCTCGGGGGTCCCGGCCTCTGAGTCCCTTACAGCTAAAGAAAATCAGATATTGTGCTTGCGATTGATAGAAATGTGGGATGATTGGAACAATGGAAAGGAACCTCCAAGTACCATCCCCGGATTCCCAGAGTTATTCCCCAGATCTGGAGGTGTTACCACTGTCCCCATCAGCCACCCAAACACTCTTTTGGGTGAACCTACTATAACTGCTCATTAATACCTTCTGAGGTTTGCCCCCAGGTGTTCCCGTCTAGAACTGCTCCTAATATCTTCACGGCTCTACCATGCTCCACAACAAAACAACCATCACTACCCAAGCATACTTTCGAACCCTCGGTCATCACATTCCAAAATCCCGTCTTTCAGGCTAATCCTCCTCATTATCCTCAATATACTTACTCTCAGCCACCACCATACGAGCTTACACCGGGGCAAGACAAGACCCCCAAAGCCCCAGAGCAGGATGAGATGGCAAAGCGAATGAGAAGCCTCGAGCAGAGCTTAAAAAATATGCAAGGCTTGAGCGGGAAAAAGAGTGTCTCCTATACAGACCTGTGCATGTTCCCGCATGTACCCTTGTCGCCACGGTTTAAAAAACCAAAATTTGAAAAGTATGACGGGCATGGCGACCCCATTGCTCACCTGAAGAAATATTGCAATCAGCTACGGGGGGCCAGTGGCCAAGAGGAATTGTTGATGGCATATTTTGGAGAGAGCTTAATCGGTATAGCTTCAGAGTGGTATATGGATCAAGACGTCTCGCGTTGGCATATTTGGGACGATCTTGCTAGAGACTTTGTTCGAAAATTTCAGTACAACATAGACATTGCGCCGGACACGAACTCCTTGGCGAATCTAAAGAAGAAACCCGCATAGAGTTTTCGAGAATATGCAATTAAGTGGCATGAACAGGCATAAATAGTGAAGCCTCCAATGGATGAGGTAGAGATGGTCACTGTTTTCCTCAAGCCCAGAAAGTAGAATACTTTCAGAATATGATGTCATCCATGGGCAAGCCCTTTGCAGAGGCAATTAAAATTGGAGAAATGGTAGAAAATGGTCTAAAAACAGGCAGAAGCTTGAGCAAGTCGGCTATAAGAGCAACCTCCCAAGCTATCCAAGGCGGGTCTGGAGGAATGGCCAAGGGCAAAAAGAAAGAAGAAACCGTGATGGCAGCATCAAAAGGAAGAAGGTATCGGGCTCTGAGACCTGTGTTCTCTGAAAGAACCCCTCAACACTACTATCCTCATAATGATACGACTTATGCTCCCCCACCTTATGCGGTCATGAATGCTCAACCTTTCGGCCGACCGCAACCACAAGCTAACAGAAATCAACCTCCATTCCAAAGAAACCAGCCTCCTTACCAGAACCAATATAATCCCCGACCACCACAAAATAACTTCCGCCCTCGGGAACCACCCAGATGACCAAATTTTACACCGATTGGTGAACCCTACTCCAGTCTGTTCCCGAAGCTCGTCCAGATGAATCTGCTGCAATCTATCCCCCAAAACAGGCAGAACCCGGAATCTCCATCCTATCAACGGGGCGTCCACTGTGCTTATCACTCAGGAGCTGAGAGGCATAGTACTGACAACTGCTGGACATTAAAGAAAGCTGTGGAAGATTTGATAGAACAAGGAAAAATAGTGTTGAGGGATGAAGAAGCCCCGAATGTGACCAATAACCCGTTGCCTGCTCACAACAACGGGCTAGTAATCGGGATGATTTGTGAAGATAGGGAATTTGATCCAGCCCTAAAAGCCATAATTGCTATTGCTGATGCAGAAAGGAAGCCCAAGGCAGCCCCAAAGCAAGAAAAAGGGGAGAAGAAGAATATAATTGTCAAAACTGAGCCTGAGAAGAAAACTGAAACAAAAGCAGAGACGGTGCCTTCTAGAAACGGGGTTCTTAATGTTCCGCGAGGTCGCCAAGAGAAACCACTGGCTGTGAGAACTCCGAGGACGTTTAAAGGGAAGAAGGGGACACAAATATATGTGCCGAAAGAGGCCTATGTGGTTCGGGGGACAACTAAACCGCCTCGGCTGAGTGAGCCAGTGGTTATTGGAAGCGTACCACAGAAGCCAATGATCGACCCTTCTGCAGTGCCATGGAACTACTGGCAAACGGTGGTTACATACAAGGACAAGGAAATTTCGGGAGAACTTCCAGGAAAATTCTCTGTTGAAAAATATTTAGATGTACAAGAGGTGAACAATTCTACACGAAAGCGCTTTCCATCTAAGAAGCCAGTGAGTGTTGAAGAAGAAGAGGCCTTCTTTCAGAAAATGAAGATGTCTGACTATAAAACAGTGGATCAATTGAGGAAATATCCTGAACAGATGTCTCTGCTATCATTAGTGACGAAATCCTCCGAACATCAGAAGATCTTAATGAAAACTTTGAATGAGGCATATGCGCCAATTGAAATTTTAGTCGAACGGCTCGAAAGGATGGCAAAAAGATTCTTCACCATCAATCAACTCTCTTTTAGTAAAAATGATTTGCCTCCCGAGGGAGCGGCCCACAACAAAGCCTTGCATTTCCCTGTCAAGTGTGAAGGTTATTATGTCAAGCAAGTCATGGTTGATAGAGGCTCAGGGGTTGACATCTGCCCACTCTCCACATTGCAAAGGATGGAAATCGGGACGGGAAGGATTCGTCCTAATAATGTTTGTGTAAGAGCTTTTGATGGCATTAAGAGGGATACCATCGGTGAAATTGATTTGATATTGACCATAGGCCCGGTGGATTTCGAGGTAACCTTCCAGGTGTTGGACATGGATACATCTTACAATTTCCTTCTGGGAAGACCCTGGATCCATGCTGCAGGAGCTGTGCCCTCCACCCTCCACCAAATGGTGAAATTCGAGTATAAAGATCAGGAGATCGTGGTCCACGGAGAAGACGAGCAGTGCATTTATCGTGACCCATCTATCACATGCTTGGAGGCGAGTGAAGGAAGTGAGCATATTATTTATCAAGCCTTTGAAATTGTGGTGGCTGACTAGTATAAGGAGAGAAATCCGTGCCCCCAGCCTTTCCTGTCTAATGCTTCAATCATGGTGGCCAAAGAGATGATTACACACAGTTTCAAACCAGGAAAAGGGTTGGGAAAAGCTTTACAAGGAATATCCGAGCCAGTAACTCTACCCACAGTAGAAAAATTCTTCGGGATAGGCTTCCACCCTACCCTAGATGATGAGAAATGGGACGAGGAAAGAAAGAAAGAAGGATGGGTTCTGCCACATCTCTATGATACTTTTGTCAAGCCTAAGTATGGCGAAGAAGAGGACGATGAGGTGTTCATAGCTGAGGATATCGAAGATATATGTGGAGCTATGAGAAAAATGCTTTATGACACCATCATGGTTCAGCCAGGGGAAGGGAATAGCACCACTGAAGTGCTTTACATGGGACCAGATTCTAAACTCCAAAACTGGAAGGCTACGCCATTCTCGATCAGGCGGGAGTCCCGGTAGACTAGCCCTGTCACCTTTCCTGCATCGCGAGTTATTTCAGGGTGTAACTCAGGTGTTTCTTTTAGTTTCTTGTCTTTTAAATTCTGAATGTAAACCCTGTTATCGTTCCAAATTCCAAGAAATGAAATCAATATTTCATCGTCCATTTTTCTCTCTATTCTTTCCGATTCTTGTTATTTTTCTCTTTTTCATTTTTTTATTTTCAGTTGTAATAATACGGCTTTAAATAACATGACATGCCAGCGGACTTCATGCACGGACTCAAACACGTTGTCTAACTGTGAAATAATGAACCAAGAATCGGAATATGAAGAAGAAGAGGCTTTTAGGGAAATAAATCGAGAACTGGAACAATTTGAGAACAAACCTAAGCCAAATCTGAATGACACTGAACCGGTTAATTTGGGAACGACCGAAGAAATAAGGGAAACCAAAATAAGCATTCACACAGATGACAAAACTCGAGATGCAATAATACAACTCCTGTTCGAGTTTAAAGATGTGTTTGCTTGGTCATATGATGACATGCCAGGACTGAGCGTGGATCTAGTGGTGCACAAATTGCCAATTTACCCCGATTGTCCTCCAGTTCAGCAAAAGCAAAGGAAGTTTAAGAACGATATCAATGATAAGATCAAAGAAGAAATCACAAAACAGCTGAAGGCGGGGGTAATCTGAGTGGTTCGATATACCACATGGCTGGCCAACGTAGTTCCAGTACCAAAGAAAGATGGGAAAACCCGGGTGTGTGTGGACTACCGAGATTTGAATAGGGAAAGTCCCAAAGATAATTTCCCTTTGCCTAACATCCACATCCTTGTTAATAACTGTGCCAAACATGAGATACAGTCCTTCGTGGATTGTTACGCAAGATATCACCAGGTGTTGATGGATGAAGAAGATGTCGAGAAGACAACCTTCACTACACCCTGGGGTACATTTTGTTATCGGGTTATTCCATTTGGGCTAAAGAATGCTGGTGCAACTTATATGAGAGCTATAACTGCCATTTCCCATGACATGATGCATCAAGAGATAGAGGTATATGTGGATAACGTAATCATTAAGTCCCGAACTCAAAGTGCCCACGTGCGAGATTTGAGAAAGTTCTTCGAACGACTGCACAAGTATGATTTGAAGTTGAATACGGTCAAATGTGCCTTCAGAGTCCCATTAGGTAGCTCTTGGTTTCATAGTCAGCAGGAGGGGTATCGACTTAGATCCAACAAAGATAAAGGCTATTCGAGATTTACCTCATCCAAGAACTAAGAAAGACGTGATGAGTTTATTGGGCAGGTTAAACTATATCAGTCGGTTCATTGCTCAGCTGACTACCACATGTGAACCCATATTCAAACTATTGAAGAAAGATGCAGTAATCAAATGGACATCTGAATGTCAAGAAGCCTTCGACAAGATCAAGGAATATCTGTCAAATCCTGTAGTGTTGGTCCCACCGGAATTCGGGC
Source organism: Nicotiana glauca (assembly GCA_026770625.1). Taxonomy (NCBI): domain Eukaryota; kingdom Viridiplantae; phylum Streptophyta; class Magnoliopsida; order Solanales; family Solanaceae; genus Nicotiana; species Nicotiana glauca. The sequence continues at coordinate 12,997 of MU767646.1, read as the reverse complement.
GACCTCTCTTCTTGTATCTGACGGTTTTGGAAAATTCTTTTGGTTGTGTCCTCGGGCAACATGATATAACCGGCAAGAAAGAGTAGGCGATTTACAATCTGAGTAAAAAGTTCACCAGCTACAAGGCCAAATACACTTTGTTAGAGAGAACATGTTGTGCTTAGACGTGGGTCGCTCAAAAGTTGAGACATTATCTCCAAGCCCACACTACCTACCTCATAACCAGGTTAGATCCTTTGAAGTACATATTCCAGAAACCGATGCCCACTGGGAGACTGGCCAAGTGGCAAATCTTGCTCACTGAATTTGACATAGTCTACGTCACTCGCACGGCAATGAAAGCCCAGGCGTTGACAGATCATTTGGCGGAAAACCCGATTGATGAGGAATGCCAATCATTGAGTACATACTTCCCAGATGAGGAGGTAAATTCAGTAGAAGCAATCTCTGAGGACACCCGTGCCTGGAAGATGTTCTTTGACGGAGCAGTAAATGCTAGAGGTGTAGGAATTAGGGCAATCCTGATCTCGCCCACTGGTCAACATTACTCGGCTACAGCTAGGCTCCAATGTTTTTGCACAAACAATACAACGGAGTATGAAGCTTGCATCATGGGCATGAATATGGCAATTGACCAAGATGTTCAAGATTTATTGATCATGGGATATTCTAATCTGATTATCCTGCAATCCCAGGTAGAGTGGGAGACTCGAGATGTTAAGATCGTTCCCTATCGGCAACATGTAGAATAACTCACCAAATGCTTCAAGTCGATAGAATTTAGGTACATTCCTCGGTGTCACAATGAACTAGCCGATGCACTTGCCACTCTAGCTTCAATGCTGCCTTACCCAGGCAATACCCATATTGATCCTCTGGAGATTCAAATCAAAGAAAAGCACGGGTATTGTAATGTGGTCGAGGGGGAACCCAACATTCATCCCTGGTATCATGATATCAAAAGATTTCTGAAAATGCAAGAATACCCCGAGAAAGCCACTGGAGATCAAAAGAGAACCATCAGACGACATGTGAGTAGTTTCTTCTTAAGCGGCGATGTTTTGTACAAAAGGACCCCAGATCTCAACTTGCTAAGATGTGTCGATGCCGAGGAAGCTAGAAGAATCATGCATAAAGTACACGCGGGAGTGTGCTGACCTCATATGAATGAGTATGTGTTAGCAAATAAAATCTTGCGAGCCGGGTATTATTGGATAACTATGGAGAAAGACTGCTTCAGTTTTGTTCGAAAATGCCATCAATGCCAGGTGCACGGTTATTTGATTCATGCACCTCCAACAGAGCTTCATCCGATGTCGGCGCCTTGGCCATTTGTTGCCTGGGGTATGGATGTCATCGGGCCGATCGAGGCGAAAACTTCAAATGGGCATAGATTCATATTGGTTGCAATCGATTACTTCACAAAATGGGTTGAGGCCATCACTCTTAAGTCAGTCACCAAGAAGGTTGTGGTATACTTTGTACACTCCAATCTCATTTGCCGCTTTTCCATTCCTGCAACTATCATTACCGACAATGCTGCAAACATGAATAGTTGTCTGATGGGAGAGGTATGTGAACAATTCAAGATAACGCATAGAAACTCTACTCCTTATAGGCCAAAAGCCAATGGTGTCGTTGAAGCAGCAAATAAGAACATCAAGAAGATTTTGAGAAAGATGATTCAAAGATCCCATCAATGGCATGAAAAGCTGCCCTTTGCATTACTCGGGTATCGTATCACAGTGCATACATCAATCAGAGCGACCTCGTACTTGTTGGTTTACGGAACTGAAGTTGTCATACCTGCAGAAGTAGAAATCCATTCGCTTTGCATAATTGTTGAAGCGGAAATTGAGGACTGTGAGTGGGTTAAAACCCGGCTGGAGCAGTTGTCATTAATTGATGAAAAACGGATGGCCGCAGTTTGTCACGGGCAATTGTACCAACAAAGAATAGCTTGCACCTATAACAAGAAAGTGCGTCCCAGGAAGTTTGAAGTGGGACAGCTCGTACTCAGATGCATTCTCCCTCATCACCAGGAAGCAAAAGGAAAGTTTGCTCCTAATTGGAAGGGTCCATACATAATCCGGAAGATATTGCCAAGAGGAGCACTGTTTGTGGGAGTCATCGGAGGAAATAATTCTGAGACCGCAGTCAATGCAGATGCAGTGAAAAGGTACTATGTCTAGGTCTCCTGGGGTGATTGCTTTTTTGTAATTGAGATGACGAAGACTTTCCTTCCCGCTATCCCAAACACTATCAATCCTTCGTAAACCCTTCTAGACGGTTACATTTCTTTGGCTACCCTCTTTGGAACCCAAAAGTACAAAAAAAATAAAAAAATAAAAATAAAAAAGAAAAGAAAAGAAAAAGAAAAAAAAGAAAAAAAATTATTTCCCTGAACTACGTTTGACTTGATTTCAAAAGGATACGTAGGCAGCCTCTCCCTGAGGTTCAGTCACACCAAAACAAAAATCCCAATTCCCTCCAAAAATTGAAACTGGGGCAGATGATATGTTGGTTCGGCTATGAACCCGCCGGAATGGTTCCAAAGTTGTAGTTCCGCCCAAAATCCTTTTTACCCCAAAGACCTTGTCCAAGTCCTTCTGATCAATTGACATAGGCATGGAAGTGGCAAACATCATTGTTGGGATCTGATACAATTCTAATTGAGAGAAATAAAATGAGAGAGTCTTATTGGTGAAAACCTTCGGGCACCATAAGGCGATGAAAAATAGAGAAACTGAAAATGAGAGAGTCCGCTTTGCGAAAACTCGCAAAGAGCAATATTGGGCGACGGTGAGAAGAGAAATGAGAGAGGTCTATTGGCGAAAACCCACAAAGGGCGCTGTCAGCCGAAAAGAAGGCATCTCACCACTAAAAGAGTCCTGACAAGGTTCCCTGGTTTTGAAATGCGGATCAATGGATTCACGAGAAGCTGGAAAGTTTGTCTGGGTCGGGCGTCCAGTCCAAGAAGCATGTCATGTTCATTTGAAGCCAGCATGCACCCCAAATAAGTCCTTCTTCTTCTCCCCCGAAAGGGACGCTTCTCGTTAAACTCATATGCTTGCTTTTTGCATACTTTTTCTTTGAATCCCTTTCGGTTTAACTCTGATTCTAGAAACATTACAAAGAAAAGGTGATAGGATTGGCTCTATAGGGCTCCGCCTGGCAAGAGCCAAAGAAAAGACCCAGCCTCAGCAGGTGCGTCAGTCCAATCCAGATTGACCATGGTGGTTGATGCTTTTGAAGCAAAGACATTGGAAAGAGATGAAAGTCAAAGGCAAAAGTCTTAAGAACAGAATAAAGTGAAAAGGCCAGAGCCCACACGGGCGAGTTATCATGAAATTCTGAAAGAGATTCACCCTCAAAGCCAGCAGGCAGCAAAGTTCACAACCGAAATGGGGCCAGGATGAAGAAATTGGGATGATCAAGGACACAAAACCAACTACCGTTTCAAACTAACAAATTGTTCTTTGTTGAAAGTTAAAATAGGTGTCAATCAAAGAAACTGTGCAAGAAGCAGGTGCAGCCTAAAAGGAAATGAAATGCGCAAGCGCTGAAATAGCTTGGCAATAGGGAATCAACCAAAAAGGAAGTTTCTCCCCAAATTATTTCATGCATTTTGCTAAATAAAAAGGAAAAATATGAAAATAGTAAGAGAAAGAAAAAAAGAAGTGAAAATGAAAATCACAAAAGAAAAACAAATCATGATAGCATAGGACCCCATTCCTTAACCATCCCGGCATAACCCGAGGATCTCCCTGTCATAACCCAGGGAGCTTTTTATCTTTCCAAATCCCGGCATAACCCGCGGATCTCCCTGGAATAACCCAAGGAGATTTTTCTTTACAAAACCCCGGCATAACCCAAGCGGCTTTTTCTTTCCAAATCCCGGCATATCCCGAGGATCCCCCTGGCACAACCCAAGGGGTTTTTTCTTTCCAAAGCCCGGCATAACCCGAGGATCTCCGTGGCATAACCCAGGGAGCCTTTTTCTTTCATCCTGGCATAACCCGAGGATCTCCCTGGCATAACCCAAGAATCTTTTTCTTTCCAAATCCCGCATAACTCGAGGATCTCCCTGGCATAACCCAAGGAGCTTTTTCTTTCCAAATCCCGGCATAACCCGAGGATCCCCCTAGCATAACCCAAGGGGCTTTTTCTTTTCAAATCCTGGCATAACCCGAGGATCTCCCTGGCATAACCCAAGGAGATTTTTCTTTCCAAATCGCGGCATAACCCGAGGATCTCCCTGGTATAACCCAAGGAGCTTTTTCTTTCCAAATCCCGGCATAACCCGAGGATCCCCCTGGCATAACCCAAGGGGATTTTTCTTTCCATATCCCGGCATAACCCGAGGATCTCCCTGGCATAACCCAAGGAGCTTTTTCTTTCCAATATCCCGGCATAACCCGGGAATCTCCCTGGCATAACCAAAGGAGCCTTTTTTTTCTTTCCAAATCCCGGCATAACCCGAGGATCTCCTTGGATAACCCAAGGAGGTTTTTCTTTCCAAATCCCGGCATAACCCGAGGATCTCGCTGGCATAACCCAAGGGGCTTTATCTTTCCAAATCTCGGCATAACCCAGGTAGCTTTTTTCTTTCCCAAATCCCGGCATAACCCGAGGATCCTCCTAGCATAACCCAAGAGGCTTTTCTTTTTTCTTTCCCAAGTCCCGGCATAACCCGTGGATCTCCCTAGCATAACCCAAGGAGCTTTTGTCTTTTTCGTCCCAGCATAACCTGGATTCATTCACAAGGACACACAATCCTGATTTGACTGCTTAGATATATGTCACAACTAACTCACAAAATTTTCCTAGTGAAAACTGGGGCAATAAATTTTGTTCGTTTCTTTGTTTTGGTATCTTAAGTAGGTTTACTTCAAGATATAAGGTGCGAGATAACTGATAGAATGAGTCTCAATCTAGAAAAGAAGAAAAGAACAAAAAGAAATGAGCTCAAATGTGAAGCAAACAAGGGTGCGGATTGCTCGAAATCTAATTGAAGTCACAAGCTCCGCTGATCCTGCTTTGACCCAATGCTACAGAAAGAAGTAAACACCTACATCTTGCGAGCATCAAAATTCAGATCAGAGTCCACAGCAAAATCAGCTAAGACTCAAGATCAAGTTTCAAGAGAATTATAGATAGGAATCTTATAACTCATAGTTGATAGGCATAACTAGCTTAGCTTTGATTTTCCTTTTGGTGTAACAAGGAGGTCAACAAGCAGTAGCAGCAGCAACAACAGTGAAATCACAGCTCCTGGTAGTCTCAATTATCAAACCTTCCAGAACTATACTGACATGATTCCTTTATAGCCGAGGATATGCAGGCAACCTTTGAAGCAGGGTTCGGTCAGATGGTTTTCAAAATACTTCTCATGGAGTGCCGAGCAGGAAAAAATCCTTCATGGTGCTCATTTATCTTTGCTCGAAAACCATTGTATCTTCGAGCAAAGAGGGGCAGCTGTGAGCATGTGATTTTTTCCACGCTTAAATTACTCATATAAAATTCCTTAGAATTAGGATGTTTTCTTTTATTATATCAATTTTAGGACTCAATTGCATGATTTTATGTCTTGTTTGCATTTTTGTGTGAATTTTAACTGATATAATTCCAAAAAAAAAAACAAAATAGTACGCATTTTAATAGTACAAAAAATAAAGAAAATAACAAAAAATGATCCTTTTGTATTTCTACTTTTAATTTTTAAGATTTGTCTTAAATTTTCTCTTAAATTAGGAATTAGTTAATTTTGAAAATTAATTAGTATAATTTTAGAGTCAATTTGGGTCTTTTATTTTTTATCTTACATTTAATAAAATCAGAAAATTCAAAAAATAAATAAATAAAATACAAAAAATAAAATACAAAAAGAAAAGAATTAAAAACAAACAAATGAAATTAAAATAAAAAGGGCAAAGGGCTGGCCATTTTGGGCCAATGTCAAGCTAACCCAAACCAAACCCACCCCCCACCCCCAAATCCCTGAATTCTGGCCAAAATGGCCCAAATGACCTGCTGATCCGGTCCAATGTTTTTAAAGTTCAAAACAACGTCATTTCGAATTAATGCCCAATTAAATCCAAGCCATCTGTTTACTCTAATCCACCAGCCCATAATTGATTTGTATTTTACATAAAACTGTCTTTAAACCCTAGAAATCCTAAAGACAAAGCCTCCATCCTCGTACCCCTGTTCAGCCCCACCGTTCTCCGCCGACCCTCCGTTGTCGCCGCCGGCCGGAAATTGTCTCCGCCGTCGGCGAAGCTCCAATCCCTCCCAAAAATACACCATCGACTCGTCTTTCCCTCCTCTTTCCAACCCCCAAAACTATCTCCTTCAATTCATCACCAATCTCTTCGAATTTTAGATCGAAAATCCGGACCAAAACATTAACTCACCCAAATCCAACCAAATTTACACCATATACTCTTCTGACCTCCCTCTACCCGAATCCCTAGCCAGAATCTTTCGAATGTTTCCAAAACCTCTCAAATTTAGATCTTAGACCGGCAGAACCCTAGAAATCCGAGTTCCTCGAATTTTTCCCAATTCCCTGAGTCTGGAGTTCGAGTCAAGTCTCGAAATAATGTGTTCGCTTGTTTTTGTTTAAGAACATGCGTATACATCATTCCGGGGCTCGAGTTGGAGTTCAGTTGGTTCAAACTTGCATAAGTAAGTTTTTCTGTTTTTTCTTCTTCTATTATTTGAATTTTAAAATTAGTTTAAATTTTGTTTAATTCATTCATGTACGTTTCTGTAGGTTTTAATTAGTTTATGCATGATTTGTGTCTGTTCATATTAGGTTAGTTTTAATTCATAGCAGGTCGGTTTTAATTCATAATTTGGTGATTGATTAGTGATGGTCGAGTCTGTTCTGGTAATTGTTTCTATAATTAGTTTAATTTTGATTAGTTTAATTGGTACTTTGATTTCTGATTAGTTTCCATTAAGTATAGGCTTTAATTTTCTAATCGATCCTGTTTGAGTCTTGCTTGAGTGTTAATTAGTTTAGTTTAATTCAGGTTAATTAAGTAATTATTTTAGTAATTCCATGTTCAGGCTCTGCTAGTTTGTTAATGTTCTTCAGTCTTCATGGTCAGATCTTGTGTTTAGTCGAATCATAATTGTTTATTGCAAATAGATTTTAATTGTTTCAGTCTCCTGATTAGTTAATCTGTCTAGTTTGATTTAGGATCTGTTGGGTTAACCCTAGTTAAGTAGATTGTTTGGTTATAGCTGATAGATTTTAACTAGGGTAAAAGAGGGTGAGGTCTAGTTTGGTATAGGGTTAGTAATTTCAGGGGTATTTTAGACACTTAAAATGGGTTACAATGCTGTAGGTTAAAATAGAATTCCCTAGACTCTTCTAGAAGGGGGTCATAGTGTAAGTTTCAGCAGTCTTGATGCAGTAACTTGAGCAACAAGTCAAAAATTTAGAGATTAATGTACAAAATCTGAAAATAAAAAGGGGGAAAATGAGTGAAGGCATTCCAGAACCTTCCTTCCCTTTTTGTGCCTATAAAAGGCATGTCTAGTGCCTTAGTTAACAAGTTTACACAATCTGAAAATTCCAAAACAATTCCAGCACCTAAATTTCCCCCTAATACACATTTTCTGCAAGTTTAAGATCTGGAATTTGAATTTCAAATTCAAATATTCAAACCTGAAGTCCTATAGTTCAGAAAACTTCTCTTAGAACTTAATTTCTTCCAAAAACCAAAAAGAAAAAGAAAAACAATGCAGCAAAACTCAACAAAAATACTGTTCTATTGTGAATTTGGGTTGAATTTCAAGTTGTAGTGATTATTTGCATCATCTAGTGTAAAACCTGATTGCCGAAATATTCTGGACATTCCTGGGGTGTTTGTCGAGTGTATTTTGGTTGTATCAAGTTGATTTTGGCTATTCTCACTGGTGTTTTTCCCTCTGGTGTTCATTTTGGGATTGATGTGGCCTGTTTTGAGTTGGAAATTGACTCATTTGTCCTGATTTCAACTGCTGTTTGTCTAATTCTACTATTGACTCCTTTCCTTTACTTTTCTCAATTCCAGGTACACTGATGTCTCTAATGATATGATGTTTCACTCAATGTACATGAACGATTGTGAAATCAAATGCCTCTGTGTTTCACTATTAGTCTTAATATATAGCTGTAAATTTCATTTGAACAAATACTTATTAGTGTCAATTAGGACTATTTGTATTAATTAGGACTGTTTGAACTTGTTTGTAATTCAACTGGAAAGACTTTAGACTATTGATTATAGGATTGTTAACCTATATTGGACTGTTTGAATTAAACTATATAGATTGCTCCAGTTTTAGTTTTATACTAATGCAACTAGGTAATATGGGTATAATTCAAGTGCCTCTAGAGTTCACTGCTTTAGGTAACAAACAGGATCTATTATTGTTTAATTGTATGCTGAAGCTTGTGATAATGAATTAGGAACTAGATATGATTAATAAACATGATCTGTTATTTCTGTTAAGCGTGTCCTGAAGCTTGTGTTCATCTAATGAGCTAAGAACTGGATATGGGTTATTTGTGTGGCACTAATTGAAATTCGAAATAGGACATATATATGACATTAGTTTCAGAATAAAATATCATCATTTTCCTTATTGTTTGACAATGCAACCCAATTATTGCAAGCAAACAGACTCAGGAGTACACTGGTAATGAAATACAAGAGTAAAGTCTGTCACGTGGAATAATGCAAGAGTAAATTCATTTAGACTTGATATTAGATATTATTAATGTTAGATTAGATGTGCTTTTTGGGTGAAATGGTAGGTACCTTAGGTTTTACTGTTAATTTTCGAAATGCAGACGTATTAATTCGTTAGTGTCATTTTGCTGATTGGATTTACACAACTCTTGGGCTGGTTGTTGAGGCCCAATAGAATGTTGAGAGGTTAAAATCACACCCTAGGATTATGGTTTTTTGGGTCCCCTGGTTAAGTAGCATACTTGAGTTAAGAGGTTTGCCTCTTGTTCAAGTATGGACTTGAACTTGAGGCCTAAATTCCATGGTCACTTTAAATACTAGCACTAATGATATTAATTAATTAGGGCCCGTTAGAGACTAACTACATAGAGAATCGTAGTTTGCTTTAGGTTGGCCTTTAAATAATAAACTGAGGTGAGCCCCGCCAAATAAAAAATTCATAGTTTGCGGGGCCCTCTTTATATTTTCCTATTAAAATACTTAAAATTTGTGGCGTGCCGTTTAGTGAATTTCACGGCCCTCATCAAAGATAATAACCCGTTAGTCGCTTTAGGCACGCTTTTAATAATTTTACCTTCTTAAATACGGGTGTGCATTTCATGCTACCCAAATCCAAATCCCAAAACGTTGAATCAGAATGTGTCGAGGATCCGGGTGCATTTCATTTTACGTGATCCAAAAACACGTTCTTAAATGACGTTCACTTTCCTAAAAATTAACTAAAAGCCGTAAATAATCCTAAAATTGCACTGTAGGTTGGAACATGTATAAAAATTAGAATTTGGCCATTTATAATAATTTATGTGACCGTGCTAGAACTACGGGATCTGGGGCTGCCTAACACCTTCCCTCGGGTCAACAGAATTTCTTATTCAGAATTTTTGGTTCGCAGACTCCAATTGGGAAGTCAACAATTTTCCTTGATTTGGGATTTAAGTTAAACCGGTGACTTGGGACACCAAAAGTCAATCCTATTCCAAGTGGCGACTCTAAATATAAATAAATAATCCCATTTCAAATAATATCACTTTAAATGGAAAAACTCCATTTATACATTTATCCTTCGGGGTAGGTGTGTAAAAAAAGAGGTGTGACAATCCCAGTGGCATCTAGTGATGTTCTACTTATATTCAGCTATATTCGGAGAATTGAGGTATAGCTGCACAACATCTGCAGCCCAGAATTCCCCTTCTTTATCTATTCTACTCTTTATCTAGTCTCAAATAGTTGTATTTGCTTCAGACCATATGTGTAGTACTTTAGTTGCTCATGTATTCGTGACTACAGATTCTGGGAGATATTTGGATATCGTCATATGTATTATTATTATTCCATTTAAGACTATTTCGGTGTATTTTCATTAATGTTTTATTTTAAATTGTTAAAGAGATTAAATAATCTAGCTAACGATGGCTTTCCTAGAAAGTGAAATATTAGGCGTCATCACGATTCTAGGGTGGGATTCCGGTTTATGACACAAACAAGAAAATATAACCACCCACGCCATATAAAATATGATTATATACAACCAAATTGAAATGGTAAATGCACATCTGTGAATCCCTCTATAAACCCCAAATCACAGTTGTAAGAAACGAAACAACAACAACAATAACAACCTAGTAAAATTCCATAGGTAAAGGGTCTGGGGAGGGTAGTGGGTACGCAAACCTTACCCCTACCCCAATTGTCACGACCCTAGTTCACCAATTGTGAACTCGTCATGACGACACCTAGTCTTCTCGATCAGGTACGCCTAACACATCGCGGAAGTAATAACAATTGCTAAATTTATAATCAAAACTAAATAACAGGAATAATATATACAGTTGCCGCCTGACACGTACACTTTAATACCAAACACTGAAGTAACCTCCAAGACCCGAAAACCCATGGGTAACACAGGCTATGAGAAATCTAATACTGCTCTAATCACCAGAATAGTCTAGTACAAAGAAAGATCAAAATAACATCTAATAACTAGGGGTAAAAATGAGAAGGAGACTTTGCGGATCTGCGGACGTAGCAGATGTATACCTCAAGTCCCCAATAAGCTCCATGACAGCTACTGATGGTACGCCTGCTCAGAAGCACCTGGATCTGCACATGAAAAACATGCGCAAAAGAGGCGTGAGTACACCACATCGATAATCAGTAAGTGCCAAGCCTAACCTCAGTTGGGTAGTGACGAGGAAATGTCAGGGCCCTACTGAGACGTAAAACAATAAAATAGCAAGAGATTAATGGTATCGAAGTCTGCTGAAAACTAATGAACACAGCAATGTGATAAGATAGATCAACGAAATATAGTACTGCAAGACAAAACAGAAACACAGAGTAAATACAGCAAAGTTACAAGAATACCGACGAGGGTCTTCCAAGATACTGTACTGCAGCCCTTTTTCTCATATCAATATCAAAGAATCTCCCGCGATACCGTCCCGTAATAAATTCAACAATGTGCAAGGGGATCTCCCGGGATACCGTCCCGTAATCCCAAAATAAAAGTGCATGGGGATCTCCCGGGATACCGTCCCGTAGTCCCAAAAATAAAAGTGCAGGGGGACCTCCCGGATACCGTCCCGTAGTCCCAAAATAAAGTACAGGGGGATCTCCCGGGATACCGACCCGTAGTCCCAAAATAAAAGTGCAGGGGGATCTCCANTCAACTAGGGAGTGATGCCCTTGCCACGAGTATCCAACTCCGAGTGGCCCAAATCTATTCAAACCAATTTCATATTATAAATAATATAACAATTAACTGATTCCACTAATAAAATCAAAACTAGGGCCCAAAAATAGGTAAAATGACCAAAATGTCCCTCCAACCAACGTCTCGAAATCGAATAATATTTACATTTTCAGAACCCTCATACTCTCACGAGTCTAACCATATAAAAATCTCCCAAATCGGAGGTCAAATTCCCCCTCAAATCCTCGCAATTAAGTCTAAGAACTTTACCCCATTTTTCATTCAAAAATCTAAAATTAAAGTTGAATTTGAGGTTAGATTAGTGAGTATTAATCATAAGGGAGTAAGGAATCGTTGCCTCTGAAAATTCCTCGAAAAATCGCCCTTGCCCAAGCTCAAAATTTATTTTCACACTTATGGAATTAAACCCTCGATATTTCCTATTTCTGCCCAGGCATTTCCGCTTATGCGGACAATGGACCGCTTCTGCGGTCCCGCTTCTGCGGAACAATGATCGATTTTGCGGTCTATGAGGGGAAGTCTCAAAATTGCTTCTGCGATTAACAATCCGCTTCTGCGGCTCCACTTATGCGAAAAATATTCCGCTTCTGCGGAAATTGGAGGGAAGCCCAGCTTCCGCTTCTGCGGTGCCCAGGTCGCTTCCGCGACTCCGCTTATGCGGCTCCACTTATGCGGAAAATAGACCGCTTCTGCTGTCTCAGAGGAGAAGGTGATAAACCACTTCTGCGGCGCAAAGGCCGCTTCTGCAGTTCCCAAGCCGCAGAAGCGAAAACAACATAAGCCTACTGTAATTTTCCTACTAACTTCCAAAAATTAACCCGTTGAGCATCCGAAATCATCCCGGGACCCCCGGGATCCAAACAAAAAACACCAATACCACCTAATACCATATTCGAACTTGTACCAATCCTTAAACCACCAAAAACAATGCCGAAAACCCGATTTAAGCCAAGATTCAAGCCTAGGAACTTCAAATTCTAACCAAACACACTTTCGATCAAAAACCTATCCAAACCTCGTCCGAATGACCTGAAATTTTGCGCACACGTCCTAAATGGTATGACGGAGGTACAGAAACTTCTGGAATTCAAATCCGACCCTCGGACCAAAAACTCACTATCGGACCGGAAACTTCAAAAATTCAAACTTCGGCATTTCAAGCCTAAAAGAGCTACGGACCTCCAAATAACATTCCCAACACTCTTCCAACCCCGAAATCTCCTAACGGAGCTAACGGAACCATCAAATTTCCATTCTGAGGTCGTCTTCACACTGTTCCGAATACGGAGCATTTTTCAACTCTTAAACTCTCATTTAGGGACTAAGTGTCCCAAAACACTCCGAATCCTAATACCGAACATCCCGGCAAACCAAAATAGCAGAAATGAACTTAGGGAAAACAGTTAATGGGGGATCAGGGTGTAAATTCCAAAAACGACTGGCCGGGTCGTTTCATCCCCCTACACTTAAACATTCGTTCGTCCTCGAACGAGCATAGAGAACATACCTAAAGTAGCAAAAAGATGAGGGTACT
>MU767644.1:23595-72398 GCA_026770625.1 Nicotiana glauca | reverse complement strand
AACTCCTATTATCAGTCACCAAGCAATCTAGCCATGTCAATCTAGTTTACAAATTAACACATATTTCTTAGAATTAAAGTTCACAATCACTACCCGAATATATTTAGGTTATCAACCCTTCTTTACATAATTCTTTACTCCTTCCCCACTACTCTTACTAGATTTTAGGTTTTAATAAACATGCATGAGTGTTTCAACCCCTATTATCAAGAACTAATGTATGGGACTTTCTCCCTCTCAATAAATCTGAAAGTCAATGAAAATAGGGTAGAGATTTTACCTATAGAAATGGAGATGAAGACACTTGCTTTAAAATTTCCCGGACCAGATAAATTTGAGGAACAAATTTTTAAAGAAAAGGAACCTTCTCTCAAGAACCCCTCCTCCCTCTCTCTTGTTTTGTTCAGAAAAATGGTTAAAATGAGGGGTTAGGGCGTTATATTAGAAAGGGGGGTCGGGTTTTAAATTTTAGAAAATGAAAGTCCGGGTAAGATCTACGGTCGCACTATGCGACCGCATAATTGGAATGTGGTCCGCATATTGGACCGCAGAACTGACACCAAATCACTGGACATCTCTGCCTGGGTATGCGGTGGAAATGCGGTCCGCATACTGATTATGCGGTCGCATAATGGACCGCATTTTCAACATCACCTTAGACCAACTCTCTGATTCACTATGCGGCAGGAATGCGGTCCGTATATCGATTATGCGGTCGCATAATGGACCGCATTTTTAACATCAACTTAGACCAACTCTCTGATTCACTATGCGGCAGTAATGCGGTCCGCATAGCTGATCTGCGACAGCATTCTGGACCGCATAAATGACTATTTTTTGGAAAATTGATTCTTTTGATTTTTAAAGGCTTTCCTAACACATATTCGGAGTCGACACCACGAGTTACTAAGTTTTGAGACGAAAAATTATTTACGGGACCTTACACATTAAGTGATTTTTCATCAGGGGGAGTAATTACACGCTGCACTCTTTTCCTTAACCAAGGTTTTGTCCCACTGGGTTTTCCTGGTAAGGTTTTTAATGAGGCAGCAAGCAATGCATATTCTAAATAACTATGTACATCCCAATATTTTTTTTGTAATTTTTTAATGAGGCACATTATCTTACATGGACATCCAAGGGAGAGTGTTATGAATAATTTGTACATTGGATGCTACATTGGATGCCCATGTTTTGAATAGTTGAAAGATTAAATCTCCTATTTTATGTCAATAAACTTTACTTTTTATGCCTATAAAAGGCCATGTAATTGCAATGGAAAAATACACCAAAGTGAAAGAAGAAAACTCTTCTCCTTTCTTTCTATCTCTTCTTATTTACATTTTACTGCATTGCTTTTATTTTATAACAAGTCGGATGTACTTAGCAGAGCATAGGAAATTCATACAATGAAAAGTTAAGGCTTTTAGTGGAATTAAACTCTTCGGCAACGCAATATCCATGCCATTATAAAGCTGGAGAGGATTAAAATTTGAATCCACAAGTAATTTGGATTTTATCATATATTAAATACAGATTTGTCCAAATGATACTATGGGCTAGTATAATCAGGTCAATTATTTAAATTTATTTTATTGGGATAGCCTGTCAATTTGTCTTCTATCAAATGGATTGGCCCATAAACCTCAAGCCCAATGACCCACTAGGGTTTTTCTTGGAGACTACTCCACCCCATACCTATATAAAGGGATCAAAGGAGAAGTCTAAGATGCAAACAAGTAAGCAGAAGGAAGGCTAAAGAAGTTCTGAAGAATAGCATCAAGGTCTCCATCCATATCTATAATCGTCGTCTGTGTCAAATTCCAATGGCGAACTCAAATCATGGGCGGCGGGCATTAAATCTTCCATTCGTGATAACCCAACACCAAATCCTGGTTTGTGACGACCTTCAAATTGTTTCTGATGTACTACAAATCTGAAATCCGTCAAGTTCAAGATCAACCTCTCAAGCTCTTGAACCATCGTCCGTATGAGAAGAATCAAGGGACTATATCTCTTTAGATTTAGAGATTGTACTCCATCACTTGAAATCGAATACAATGTTTGTCTCTATATTTCTTGTCTTGATTATAATTTTCAAGAGCAAAATTTAGTTGTTACAGTCAATAATGCTGCAAAATAGTACAGTACGGCCGAGGTCGTCGCTCTCAAAGAAGTGAATAAAGAGAATGTTACAAAATTTATTCGAGTGAACATCCGAGGTTGTCGCTCTCAAAGAAGTGAATAAAGAGAATGTTACAAAATTTATTCGAGTGAACATCATATATAGTTTAGGCATTTCTAGTTATATAATAAACAGATACTAGCAAACCGTTCGACGATAAATTGATGACCAAGATCTGTGAACTTTTTGGCTTTAAGCAATGTAATTGTCAATGTATTATATTGTTGCAAATGGACTAGCCTAAGCATTTAACAAGACATTTTGCAACTTGTTAAAGAAGATTATCTCCAAGTCTAAAATATATTGGCATGACAGAATGGAAGAAGCGTTGTGGGCATATCAGATGACTCATCGCACGCCGACACAAGCAACTCCTTATTCTCTTGTTTATGGAGTCAAAGCAGTTCTTCCTCTTGTGCGTCAAATACAATCCTTGCAACTCGATGTCCAATAAGGTCTTACTGAAGAAGGCAACGCTCGTCTGCACCTTGAAGAACTAGAGTCCATTGATGAAAAAAGTCTACAAGCTCAACAAAGTCTTGAATATTATCAAACTCGTCTTTCTCGTGCTTTCAACGAAAAGGTTCGCTTGAGGTCCTTCCAAATTGGAAATCAAGTTCTTATGGTAAGAAGACCTATTATCACCTCTCGCAAATCCGGGGGCAAATTCACTTCAAAATAGGATGGTCCATATGTTGTGCAAGAAGCCTATTCAAGTGGAGCTTACAAGTTAGTTGACGTAGATGGCATGAGAATTAGCCCTATCAATGGGAAATTTTTGAAGAGATATTATCCTTGAAGAATAAACTCTCCCTAACGCACGATCCTAAACTGCATGTTGCTATGCTCCTGGCCTACATGAGCCTAAACAGCGAACGACACCCAGCAAAAAAAGGAGTCCGCTAGGTTGAAAACCTCGAAAGGGGCGGCCTAGGCAAAAGTTAGGACATAAAAAAATTCGCTAGGTTGAAAATATTTAAAAAGGCGGACTAGGTAAAAAAAGCTCGCTAGGTTGAAAATCTCGAAAGAGGCAGCCTAGGCAAGATTTAGGACATATAAAAAAGACTCACTTATTTTGAACTACGTTATGACTTGATCCTCTTCACCGAGGTACGTAGGCAGCTTAGAGTTTCATTCTAAGTTCAGTTACATAAGTTAAAAAAAACTCACTTATTTTGAACTACATTATAATTTGATCCTCTTCACCGAGATGCGTAGGCAACTTAGAGTTTTATTCTAAGTTCAGTATCATTTTATTCTAAGTTCAGTATCATAAGCTTTAAAAAAAGTATTTTGACATGACATGATCATCAGAATTCGAGCTGAGGCATCACGTTGATTACTCAAATAGGCGCATATTGCAGAAAGAAAGAAGGTAATTTGTGTCGAGCCAAAATGGACATTTCATTACTTCAATGCTACAAGGATATGATACATCATCGTCAAGAAACTAAAAGGATGAAAATATTTATACTTCGTCCTATACGAAGAATCTAAGTCATAAAAGAAATTGACCCGAAAGATTGTCGCTATCTTGTCTTGAATGCCTTTCCAAGTTTGCTTCGTTTCTTCAAAACTTGATGCTACCATAAAGCTTTGCATAGTTGAATCGAATGTGAATTGTTCCCCCATCATGTGGCTTCACTGTGAAATTTCTAACTAGGTTCCAAAGGTTCAAGCAATACATGATCTGGAACTTTAACTAATCCAGAAGGTCTTATGCCGCAAAGACTTCTATATGCATGCGAATATGAAAGTTCACTATAGTTGTGTCGACTTTGTGAATTTTCTGTTGGTATACCAAAAAAAGGTTCTGCCATGAAATTTGTAGGTACTTCAGGTATCTGAGTTTACTTTCTAACGGCATTAATGGATTGCAATTTTGACACTCCAAGTTCAAGACATGATTTTTTCGCTGAAAGTAAGCGAATATTAAAGTTTACTGCAGTTAGGTCGAGTTTGGAAATTTTCTGTTGATAGTCTGAAAGGATTTCTACCATGAAATTTTTTGAGCCTACTCTACGACACCTCAAATGGATTGCCATTCCGATACACCTAGCTCAAGATACAATTATTTTCGCCAAAAGTATGCAAATCTGAAAGTCCACTGCAGTCGAGTCTACTTCACAAATTTTCTGGTGACAATCCAAAAGGATTTATGTTATGAAATTTAAATGAGTTTTAGATCTCCAAGTCTACTTTCTGACATTTTAAACAGATTGCAATTTTGTTACTCCTATCTCAAGATACAATTATTTTCACCAAAGGTACGCAAATCTGTAAGTTCGTTACAGTTAAGTCGATGTTATGAATTTTCTATTGATAGCCCGAAAGGAGTTCTTTCATGAAATTAATAGGTACTCCAGGTATCTGAGTTTTCTTTCTAACGATGCAAACGGATTATAGTTCCGATACTCATAGCTCAAGATACAATTATTTTTGCCAAAAGTACGCAAATTTGAAAGTTCACTACAATTCAATCGACTTTGCAATTTTCTGTTGACACTCCGAAAGGAGTTCTGTTATGAAATTTATATGAGTTTTAGATCTCCGATTCTACTTTCTGACATTGCAAGATTGTAATTCCGATACTCCTAATTCAAGATACATTATTTTCGCTGAAGGTAGCAAATCTGAAAGTTCACTATAGTTAAGTCGACGTCGCAAATTTTTAGTTGATAGCCCGAAAGGAGTTCTTCCATGAAATTCATAGGTACTTTAGGTCTCTGAATTTTCTTTCTAATGGTGCGACACTCCTAGCTCAAGATATTACGTTCTTTAACAAGAGCGCGTGAAGCAACAAATCCAACACGCAAGACATGTGTTGAAATTTAAGAAAGAAATAATTGGGAGTAACAGAGGGAATCCAGGTCTCAAAGAGAGATATCACATACTAAAAATAAAGATAATTTTATTGTCACCATGTTGTCATCAAGTACATCATCATACAACTCATCGACGCCCAACTGCAATTAAAAAAATTATAAGTTTGGTGTTCAAAAAAGAAAAAGAAAAAAGGGAGTAAATTTGAAGAAAATATATTTACTCGTTTCTCCAGTTCAGACAACGGCATCGTTGAGCTAGGGTCACCCTCTATGAAAAATCCAGTATCGATACTAAGAGCATCCAAGTCAGTAAACTCACTATCGCTCATGTCCTTAGCCTTCTTCTTTGAATGATTCCAATGTATGTCGCGACTAACATCACTCTTGTTCGAACTGGAAGTCGCACTAACATTCACAACCTCATTGTTCAAAGCAGAAGCTTGAGTCCCTACCTCTTTTGTTGGCACGACGTTGGTTGCCTTTGAAACATTTTTGTTTGGTGAAGGAGGAGGCGCTTTCCTTTTGCAAGGATTGTTCGTCACCTCCGCAATGGAAGTAGTTGTCTTGGAAGTCAACAAAATATGTTTTACTCCTTTGTCCATATGGGCATCCCCTCTTGTCGAAGGGGTAGACTTGGATAAGACCTTGGTGCTTGGCAAAGGATCTTTCGATCTTAACTTGGACTTGGAAGACCCTTTGTAAGTGTTCTTTTGACGTTGATCATCTTTGGAGGATAAAGTAATATCATCTTCTCATGGATCTTTTAAAATGATGTGAGTACTTTGTCAGGAAGAGTGCACTCGCGAGCTGACCACCAATCTGCATACTCACGAGTCATTAGAGGCCCCTCTTCTGATTGACATATAGGGACAATAGCCTTTAACGAACCTCCAAGACGAACACAGAAGTCCTAAAATTACACTAGCATTTTCAATGAGTCATCATAGGGTCGCTCTATGAGGTTTCCAGGAACATCTTGACAAAAGCCGAATTGACGACTAAACCTATGGGGGCTATAAGATTCCACAATATGAATGTCATCATGCCTAAGGGTGATGAAGCTTGAGCGAAGAATTATAAAAAAGTTACTCCAAGAATTCGATTGCTCGTCATGATCGGTAAGATGCAATTCCCTCCCTTTTAGCATAGCCAAAGAGTGAAGGTGTCGCGTACGAACTTGTTGAAACAACTCACGGGGCCATCTTCTCGCGAGAAATCTTGCACATTTGCGGACCTCGTTGTGGACGCTTAACATGATAGTAGGTGTCAAAATATGCTCTTATCCATCCATATACATAATGAATAGGAAAGAGTGCTTTGCAAGCACCCAACTTTTGAGAAGTGGAGACCTCCTTCAAGCCATGATAGATACTTGCAAGGACTGGAACCGCCAATTAAAACTTCTCTCCATGAGTCATCATACTCGCGATTTTGAAGACACTAGCACAAATGTAGTCGATCTTCCTGTTGGGGAATACAATTTGCAAATCCAACATGCAAGGAAAGCTACCAAATAAGTCTCGGATCTAAGTGACTCCTCCACTCCAAGTCAATAAATGGGGCATTCTCCTCGTTGGTTCGTGGTAGGAATCTCGCATCAATATTTCATAAGGATTATGGTTCAACTTTGGCCTAGTAGTCCGGTTTCTTGATGACTTTTGCGGAGGTTTGGCATACCTACTCGGACCTCGAAACCAAAAATCCACCCAATCACGAATGGAGACCTCGTGGACATCATCCTTTATGAGTTTGTAGAATGCTGAGAATAGGTGTAGACAACTTCTTGGGAGGAAAGGTTTTCCTTGATCGTCCGCTTGTGTCAACTCCTTAGCTAAGGGGGTAACTTCATCGTAGAAGGATCCATGCACTGGAAGGACTCCGGTTGCTCGTAAGTCCTACAAAGAGATAGAGAGTTCACCAATAAAGGTAAAATTTTATTTGTCATAGACGCCAAAGCTCGCAAAAGGTACGAAAGACATTCTCATTGTAGTCATACGTGAACAACGAAGCAAAGATGGCGTCATAAACCTTGATGCCATTAGAGTCAACTTGTTGCAGGCAAGAACATCTTCTACCTTCTCCCAATATTTGTAGGTATAGCGAACTTCACCAAAGCCGGAGGGAGGAACACTCCAAGTGGCAAGACGCCCATCGTGATCACGATGAGGACTAGCAGATGCGACCTTCTAATAGGTGGAGGACTTCAAATGTAGGACCTTCATGTTGGTTGCTTTGCTCGAAAATCTCTCAGATGCATCCTTCATCTCTCAGGCCGACCATTCTGCAAGATCAAGGGAGGCGTCAAGCGGTTTCCTAGCGAGTGCGAAAGTACCTATCACCGGAGGATGAACTTTTAAAGAAAGAACTTGGGCGCACGAATTCTGCTTGTCGCTAATAATCTCAAATTGTTCGTGATGACCTTTAAATTGTTCGTGACATACAAAAAATCTTAAATCCGTCAAGTTTAAAATCAAGCTCTCAAACTGTTGAACGATCATCCGTTAGGAGAAGAATCAGAGGACTACATCTCTTTGAATTAATCCTTGTATAAAGTTATATGCTAAATTGGATTACCACTTTCAATATAACTAATTCATGTATAACTTATACGCGGATAAAACAACAAAAGGACAAAAGTACCCTTATCTTTTTCACAGAAGCCTATGAAAGTAAAATAGCCAAAGATACAATTGTAAACTCATAGCTTTTTACTTTTAAAAAATATATTTTAAATGATATCTTGTATATCTAATTTTAGTACAATAAAGCAAACACAAAACAGGAAATAATTCCTACATACTAATTCATGAATCATATATTACTAATTCCTATATTACTGATTCATATATAACTTGTTTTCGAACCAAACGATCCCTAGTTATATATGGAAGACATAAAGGTAATGCCCCAAATCTAATTATTGTGTCTAATAACTCCTCCTATGCCCGCTCATCAATGATGATTCATCCGTAATAAGTCTGATGTCCAACGAATAAATGTGGTAAATGTTTTATTTTCCCTTTTTAGACCATTAATCAAAGCACCAAATTGGATAGCACTTGTTGTGACCACTAGGGGAGATAAAGTTTATGTTACTATTGTTCTGAAGATATTATTGTTTCTGTCCAATCATAAATGCCATAGAATAAAGGAGAATAGAGTGCTCCCATATATTATGGCTTGAGTTATTGCTAATGCTCCAATATATTATGGCTTGAGTTATTGCTAAAGCAAGCATTTGTTCTTGATCCATTATATGGATAATTGTACTCCCTCCGGTTCAAAATAAGTGATTTTTTAGCATTTTTCTTGTGGTCCAAAATAAGTGATTTTGTCCAAATTTCAAGAATGAATTAATTATTTTTTTCCTATATTGTCCTTGGAGTAAATATTGTTGGAATATGTATTAGGAGTGTTTATGTGAGATAGTAAAAGATAATATGGTCAATTCTATTGTTAATTAATGCTAAAAGGTGAAATTCTTAATTTGTGTGAAAACATCTAAAAAATCACTTATTTTGGACCAGAGGGAGTAATTTATATGGTCAAGGTTGATGACCCAGCTAAAAACAGCCGATACGTAGAATAGGAACAGCTTCAATTAAGAAGATTAATGTCACTGAACATAACCTGACTTCCATTGTTTCGAGAATAATAGCAAACAACATACTGTATTCTTTTATACTAAGGAAATGTTCATACTGCGGTCATAAGCAAGCCTTAACATAGTAGAAATTGGGGCTTAAAATTCAAATGCAGATAAAGGTCGTCTGCTTGATCAGGTCTAAGTGCTTGCTCCAGCAGATCGCTGCTTCTGGAAAATCTCTTTAACTTTGAAGAGGGTTGCATGTATTTCATCAAAATGAGGTGCTGTTGCACTCTTTACATCATCAATCCACTTCAAAACATTCTTGTGTGGACTTAATATCCTGTCACGATCCTTCTCATCAACAACCTGTATATGAAAAGAGAGACTCCATAAGACCTCATCGCTACATACACAGCTCAAGTTATGATATTCAGGAATGAATCCCACTAAGCCTACCGACATGTAGCATAGGTACATTCCTCTTTATCACAACATCACTAACGTGTTTTTATGGAATCAATTATCAATTATAATGCTATTCTCTAAAACAACGCTTCGCTATAACAGCCAACAAGATCTGGAACAAATGAGGTTGTTATGGAGAAGTAGGTTGAAAAAGGCATGCTCCAAGATGATGGTATGATGGAATAAAGTGCAAGTGAATGCGTAATAATTGTATACGTTTTGAATTCTAAGTCGAAAAAAATGCAACATCACAAACAAGAAGCATCTCTATACCTCGAGTTGCATAATCTCACAGACTAAGTTAAGATCAGCAATGGAAGGTTGGGAATTTCCAAGCAAAAAGCTTCCATCTTTCTGCAGCCAAAAGGTATCAATCTTTGCAAGAGATGCTGAAAGGACTTTCTCACCTTCTGCCGCTGCTTGTGGATTCAGAGGCAACCCAAGTGCAGGTGCCAGCGTAGAATTAAGGACATAGCCAACTGAAAACAGAAGCTTTATTAGAGAAAGAAAAACCCATGATGTGAAATAACAAAAGAAGAACATTGCAGTGGTACTATGAGGTCACAGGCCTTTTGTCGTGGTATCAAACTAATTTGCAAACGTATATAGGCTTGCAGCGATTTTGAGACCATTAGCAATGTATTTAGCGTGTAGCACATACTTCACTTTGTTAATGCAAACAAATTTCCCATCTATTTTAAAAATCCCAATATCCCTTCCCAATTACTCAGAAATTCAAGAACTCATAGTAAACTGACCAAAGGAAGGAACAAATAGGAATTAACAAAAACAATCTTCAACATAAACTCAAAGAACCTGAACCACGGCGTAAGTTAGAGTGGTGCCAATCCAGGACAGATTCGATTTTTGCTCTTTTCTGCAGATCACTTGGATACCTTCAATATAAAGCATAAAACAGTGAGAATTGCAGATTACAAACCTATAGACTATAGTCAAAGTCCCGGTGTACTAAGCCCCTGCTATGCGTGGGATCCGAGGAAGGACCAGACCACAAAGATCTATTGTAGGCAGCCTTGCATTTCAGCAAGAAGCTGTTTCCTCGGCTCGAACCCGTGACCTCTTGATGACATGGTAGCAAGTGTTTACATTAAAAGAAATTTACTGGTAAACAAGAGTGTAAATTAAGAAGAAGCTGTGGACAGAACTAAACGTACCAATGATCAGCAACTTCAGGAAATGCAGAAGCTAGATATCTTAGAATTGCATGACTGCAAAGAAGAGAAAAAAATTTATGAGTCTGTTTTAAGAAACTAGTTTAAACAAAACATAAATTACATCACTGGAATTGTTAAATAATTTTCAATCAGAAAGGCAAGATTAAATTTAATATGATCATGAATAGAAACTCAGGGGAAACTATCACTTAAAGGAACTTGTAGCGCTTACTATCAAATATAAAAAAAGGGGAAGTATATCACATACACATAATTCTGCTTGTAGCTGTCGTTGTTGTTGAAGAAGTGACAAATTTCTTAAACTAAACATAGAAATCCCTCTAACTTCCATTAAGGGAAGAGGTTGTAGACCTAAAAATGGACAACAGGAATCAACTAATAACAATACAAGGTACCTCCCGCAACCGCGTTTTGTCACTCTTTTGAGTTCTACTCTTTATGTGAAAGCAAGTACATGAGCATTTATGCACTGACTTGTTAAATAATAGTGACACAAACGTCTATTGTTAATAATTGCAGGTAAACCTCTTAATAAATATTAATTATTAATATAACAAAAATGATTGAACGATACTATCATAAGTTAAAATTCACTGATCTGTGTAAAAATAATATTTTACATTATTTGTTTATTACTTAAAATCCTATCAAGAAAGTTGCATAAGAACATTACCTCTCGAAAAGCTTAAACGATCCATGAACTATGGCTGGTACTTGCTTCATGGGATTAATTTCTGCATATGAAATTGCAGTAATAATAAAAAATAAAATCCAAATTAAAGAGAAGATAAAACATTATGTATAAGTGAGTGAAAAAGAACCTGCAAATTCAGGAGAGCGATGTTGGCCTTTGGAAAGTTCAATAGGGACCTCCTCAAATTCAATTCCATTTGATCTTAAAAAACAAAAACCAATAATATATATATATATATAATCAGATTATGATTATTCAGAGAAAAGTAATCAAAGTTTTAGATTCTAAGTAAATAAAAGAAGTCAACGACGATCTGAGAGTAGAATTAGAAAGTTACTTGCAGAAAATAAGAAGAGCACGAGAAGGCTGGGACAAGCGATCTACATAAACTTTGAGCGACATCTCTAAATTGATTCTTTACTGTGAAATGTGGTGAGGAATGGAGAGATGCCGCGTATTTAAAGCCTTTACGTATTCCCACTGTTGGGGAGATGAGGAATCCTCAATATAACACTTCTTACAAGTGCCACCCTCAATTTCTATGATTTAAGAATTCACCCAACAGTTTTTAATTTTATGGAATTAAATATGCATTTATAAAATAATAAGTTTTCAATTTTAATAATTTTTTATACTTATGTGGTTATAAAAGCTTGTTATTGACACTAAAATACAAAGTTTATTGTTTTTGAAACATACTAAAAACTAGAATTGAAATAGTACTAACTGTAGAATAACAAATTAAAAAAAACAATACATTGGGCACGAAATTTAAGAAAAGAGATAAGACTCTTGAACTTGTGATGTAAAATGAAGTACATATATTTTCTGTGACTGTAAATCATTGCATAAAGATAAATTTTTCCAAATAGGGAAAATATCATTCTTTTTGGTACGAATTTAAAAGGAAATAGGTTCATAGCAATCGTATATTCTATTACTTATTACCTAATCGTATATTCTATTTTTAATCTCCATAGCAAGGTTATGGTGAGTATTACTGTGTGAACGAATATTTGCATTTTGGAGGTCTAGAAGATTTTTTTTTTTTTTTTGGTTTTTTGGGGTTTGTTACGTAATGAATGACGAGAATGTATTCTAATTTAAGGTTTTTGTAAGTAAAATATTATCTGGACCAATGGAAGAGTGGGCATTTGGGCCTACCTCTGTATCAGAGGGTACTACAAAGCAGCCGATCGGATTCATATTTTTGTAGTCAAATAAATGCATTGTTTCTAACTAATTTCTGCAAGTTTATGAAGATTCTAGTGAAGGAACGTTTAGAAAAAATTAAAAGTGTGTTTCCACCAGTATATTGGGCAATAATATGGACAAAATTCAACAGTTCGATGATGGGTGGAGGACTTTAAAGCTATGGGTGTGTTTGGTTCCTCAAAAATAAGTAATTTTATTGCTTATTTTTTCATGTTTGATTGGTGAATGGAAATTTTTTTTTAAAATATTTTTTATTATTTGGTTAGTGAGCAAAAAAATATATAATTTAGGTAAGCACTATGAGTGGGAATGGAGGGAGTTGGGGATAGGGGAATGGATGGGGTTGCGGGGTTAGGGGGGTGGAGGATGGGGTTGGGATTAGGAGATGGGTGAGGAAAGATGGGGAAGGTTGAAAAAGAGTTTTAGAAAATATTTTTTTTTAAAATATTTTTCGTCCTCTTGGTAAGAAAAATATTTTTCTCTAGTTGAAGGAAAAATATTTCCAAAACATGTAAGACAACCAAACATAAAAAAAGTAAATTAAAAAAACACTTTCCTTCGTAGCAAACACACCCGTTTGGATTGGCTTAAAAAAAGTGGGTTTTAAGCACAAGTGCTTAAAAACAGTTTTTAAGTGCTGGAGCTTATTTTATAAATAAATAGTTACATGTTTGGATAAAAGTGCTAAAGCTTAAAAAAAGCTGTTGAAGTGTTTGACAAACAAGTGGTGGTAAGCACTTTTTCTTATTAAAAAGATGAAAATATAAAAACTTTGGTACTATAAAAATGAAGATGAAGAGGAAAGAACAGGGTAATTATGTATTATAAAAACTTATAAGGGCAAGAGAGTAATTTTGTTGATCAAACTAAAATGACTTTTAAGCCAAAATAAAAAAAGTTGGAGTCAACCAACTTGCCTTTAGCTTTTTTTAAGCAGCTTTTTTTGTTGCCAAACACTCCAAAAAATAAAAAAATGCTTAAAAACTGGTCACCATCCAAACACCCTCTATGTAAGTTTTGAATGTACGTAAAAGGAAAGTTAATAATGAAAGAAAATAAAAAGAGATAAATCAAAGTTGTTTTTTGTGGTGGAGGATTAATTGCTACTTGTATGTACAGTTTTCGATATCTATAGCTACATGGCTAATCATTTTGAATCCTTCCTCGAAAATTGTCACGTCTTAAATTCTGTAAGAGCAGCTACAAGCTCGTTTAACTAATGTTAATCCGCTTTTTATTTATGTGAAGCAATTTGTCATTCGAGTCCCTTTAAGCTGTAGAATCTTTGTTTGATGATTTGATCAAGTTAAATGTGGTAACTCTTCTTCTGGTATTAAGGCACCCTCTTATTTGACTCAGATTTGATTAGTTTGTAACCCCTATTTCCACTAAGAAAGACCGTTTATTTCCTAAGACCAACCTAAGTTCCCGCACGAGTAATAAGATGACTACTTAAATCACTAGGAGATGTATCCTATAACAATTAGGTTGTATGCATTTGATGCTTATAAATGGCCAAAAGTGCATGATTTTGAGTATATTTTCATTTTATTAATCGTGTGAGTTGCAGGAGATGATCATTATGTATTTCTTATTTGTAGGAGTGAGCTTGAAGATAATACATCAAAAGATATCAAATTATTACAAAAAGGAGAAAAATGAAAGAATTGGGAGCTCGTTTATTCTCGTGTGTGGCACGAAAACGGACGCGAAAAAGAAGAAAAGTGAGAGCACACAACAACTAAGTGAAGCAAAGGCACGAATCGCTTCGCGAGATGAAAAAAGTTTCAAAAGCTGAATCCACGTCCATGGGCGCGCGAAGCGTGAAGGCATACGCGGATTCCATCTTGTCCCATCCGAATTTGGATTGAAAATTTCTGTCCCTTATCAACCCTAAGTGATATAAATACATCAAACAACTACTTTTTAAGGGTTACACAAAAAGGCAAGAACGAGCAAGCAGCAAGGCAGAAGAGTCGGAAACAAGTTTTTATCTTTCTTCTTCCTTTTTCTATTACTGGTGATAAATTGTTATATTGCAGTTGTGCAAACAATTATAAATAGCTAAACTCTTTATTCTAGGGTTTAATGGAACCTTTTGGATATATATATACACACACACACAAAAAGAGAAGACAATGCAGAAATACTAAACTTATATCTGTTTATATTGATGAAAGTGTACATACAAAAAAGAGAAGAAAATGCAAAAATATTGAAGAAGAAAAAAAAGATGCAATAATTAGTATCAAGGAACATTTGCTCCAAGATAGAAGAAGAAAAGTCACTATAAAAATATCTTTATCCTACCAGCCTGAAGTCTGACATGATAAGTCAAGAAAAAGTCATAAATAGATTTCAAAAATCAGTGTTAAATCTATATTAATGGAGATTAACATGAAAAGCAAGCTCATGGACGGAGAATTGTGATATTCGAGATTTGTAATCATGAAATTATCAATTCCGAAAAATTCAAGAGGAAAAAAAATGCAAATTTTGCTTTTAAAAAAATAAAATCAGAAGCAAGGTAAAAGATTTGGTGAAGCTTAAAAGATTAGTCATTTGGCCTGATGGAGGAATTTATTTTGAATAAATTTTCTATCCACAAAGACCAAAAGTTTTGAAGAAAATGTTACCAAAAATATTTTTTAGAAATATTTTTTCCCTCGAGGACGAGCAAGGACTCAAGTGTGGTGGAATTTGATGTATATAATTTATTCATATATTTGTATATGCTAAATATTAAAGATTTTAAATAAAATATGAATAAATATATCATGTTCTTCCAAATTTTCTAATATACTTCGCAGGAAGAAGAGCATATGAAAATTGAAGAAAAGAAGTAAAAAAATAGAAATTGAGTACCCAATTGGGCATAAAGAAGCAAATGGACCATATCACTGTAGTTGCGATGATGGCAGTTGGAAATCATGAAGCAAATTATATAGTTGCAACTAGAGAACTATAGTTGAAACTATGGTTCTTTCTTTGCATAAGGAAACTCAATTGGCAAGGCCATAGTTGCACCTATAATTTCTATAGTTGCAACTATGGAGAACCTTAGGCATAAAACTCTATAAATAGAGTGTGAATTAAGGATAGAAGACATCGAGTTTGGCTGGGAGAAACTATTCTTTGGTCTCTCTCTCTTTTCTTTTGTATTTTCTACTAGTTGTTTTTCTTTTAAAAGATAATATTTCTTCATAAGTTAGTTTTTCTTACTTCGTAATGGAGTAACTTCTTTTGTTGGGATAGTTGATGAAACTTGATATATATATATATATATATCAGTTTAATACATCCTTGCTTGAAACTTTATGTTTATACTTTGTATTGTGCTGTAATAATAGTTTTTAATTAATTATTATTACCACTTCTACATATTTTATCTCTAAGTTATTCTTATATTGCTTTTATAATTCTCATGAAGCCAATGAATAAATTACTAGAGTTAGAGTAATCTTTAGTAAACTATAATTTTAAGTCCATAATCTTGCTTGCCTCAATTTTAATTCTTACGAAGGAATTGTTGTGGGTAAGATTATAGATTTTTTTAGTAAAAATATTCTCACGAATTTTTTACTACATCTTAGAACAACTCAAGCAAGAAAAATATTTCATTTTAATCGTCAGTAATTTAAATTCAATTAATCACATAACCTCAAGGAGTGCTATTTAATTGACTACTTCTTAGTGAACTAAATATAATTGTACAAGCAATAAACAATTATTCCTTAAAGAAATACATGTAAAAATTGAGATTTCATTGTATTATATTATTAAGTGAATTCAACCATTCCCAACTCTTTTAAATTATTAATATTTCGAAAGTTCTTGATCTTTGTTTAAGTAATTAACAAGCTTTAAACCCCATCCACTTTTCATCAAATTGATTCTCTCAAATAGTAGTCGAAATATTAAAATCTTGTAGCATAGATATTTCAATCTCTGTGGGACGATATCATAAGTTATATTACAATTTGACAAAGTACGAGCAGGAAATCATATATACATATTGGCCTCATCAATCAACCAACTTCAAAATACATTTGATTCGTTCGTCGTTGGATTGGGCTGGAATTTTGACTAAGTGTTTCTAACATCTTGATCTTTAATTTGATCGGTGGAGATCGGATTTGCGGCCTGTAACATCCAATTCCGAGCCCTAAACAACATCTCTATTTTTAGGTGATTTCTCTTGTTTACCCTAAAATCCGAGTAACAATTAAACTTATATTGTGGTTTTAAGGATATGTAATTTAATCCAATACCAATTGATAAACAAGAAATTAAATATGTAAATTGAAGAATGAGATAATCAAAACCAATGTTCAAGCCAAATCTTGATCTCGAGCAATGATGGCCTCGAGGTGGAATAACGGAAATAGCAAGTTACAAAGCAACTCTGATGAGCACTGAGTAAAATAGCAAGAGAATAAGATGTGTGTATTATATTATCAGTCAAAACGTATCTTACAAATGAATGGGCTCCCTTTAAATAATAGGGAAGTCCTAATTGAGGTATACTTCTAATTATAGAAATAAATTTTGTGATTGGCGCCGATAACCGCTTGGCATGATCTATTCTGTGATTTCAACCGAGACCTTTGGTTGGTTGCTAACATCTCTTCATTCTGTTATTATGCCTTACTCGAGGTTGGTCATACTCGACCTTGGTTTTCATCGAGCACTTCGATCCTCAAGCTCTACACTCCGCCATCGAACTCAAGCTAGGTCCGTTTCGAGATTATTCTCGAATTAACTCTTCGAGCCTGTGAAATTGAAGAATACCTGATTTCAACCGTATATAAATAGTCCCTGCATTTCTTAGAGTGAAATGATAAGAACCGATAACTCGCCCATGATGTCAATTCCATGACTTCAGCGACAAAAGTGACTGAAGGTTCGCGTCCACATAGTTCCCAAGGCCACTAATTAACGGTGGTTGATGGTTGATGCGGTTCAATCTCAAACCGAAGAAATATCGGAGGGAAGCCCGAGCAGAGTCCCGAGCCACTGGGTGATAAAAGTGCACCCCTCCGTGAAGAACGACTGGTGGTTATAACTGAAGAGTCTAACTCCGAGACCCCTCGAAGAGAATAGAATGTCCGAAATGATTCACTTGGGATAATTAATATAGATGAATCGCCGCCTGGCCCTATGTTCTCCTAAGGCCAGTTCCAAGATGCTCGGGCCATGAAGGCTCCCGACGTGGGGATGGCCCACGAAGGGAATGATATTTTCCAGGGGTGCTTCATAGGGGTCGAAGATGGTCTCGACTCAGATGCTTCGACCATTTTTGACGAGGCCCAGCGGCTTCGTAAACAAGTAAGTTTCTGCCTCCATAGTTATGCTCGTGTCTATTCTCATTTTTTCAAATATGACTTTTTTACTTTGTGTGAAGGCCTTGATGCTCCATCGAGAAAAGATCTCCAAATCCTGAGCAGAGCTGACGCGATGCAAGGCTGAACTCAAGAAGCTCATGGAGGAAAGAGATGGCCTCAAACTCCTCTACTTTCAAAAAGAGGAGGAAATCAGGGACCTCTGAGCTGAACTGACGAGGGCTCATCGGGAACAGACTGAGCTCATTGAGCAGATAACGTAACTTTTGGGAATTTGTTACATGTTCATTTGACTTAGCGATTAACATTTTAACTTTGTAAGCCTAGCAGAAGGGCAAGCTGGTGGAGCAGCTTTGAGAGGAGGTAAAGATGAAAGAGGCTGAGAACCTAGGGTGGAAACAGCATATAGATCGTCTTGTCTCGGAGAAAGAAATGCTTCGGGACCAACTGACTTCAGTCGAAAGCCAACTTCAAAGTGTGAAGGGGGAAAAATCGGCCCAGATCCATAAGATTGAGGAGCTCGATTCTAAGTCGGCCACCGAGCTTGCAAAGGCAAAATACGAGGCAGATGCATTTGTGGCTTCTTATCGAGCTGATGCTGAGGCTGCCAACATTCGGGGATGGAGATATCTCTTGCTGCTGAAGTCAAATTTTCATGTGCTGTCAATCATGTCAGGCGACAATCTCGGAGAGAAACTCTCGAGGAAGTGCATGCTCATGGCTTTGACCTCTCAGTCGATATCAAGAATGTGAAAGCTTTGGAGGATGAGGCTCCAACTTTACTCTCCGATGATGAATACTTTGATAGTGGATCCGAGAGTGGATGGGATAAGGATGAGGTCCCCGAAGGATCAACTCCCGAAGATGTGGCTCCCGAAATGGACTAGGACCGTAGGATTTTGATTTTGTTTCTTCTTTTTGTGTGAGGCCCCTCATGGGCATTGTGAATACCTTTTATGTATAAAAAGTTCTCTTTCTTTCCGCTCTATCTCTAATCCGTGGTAAAGTCTACTTTGTTTTTGCCTTGCAAAATTTTTTATTGTTATAACTATAATAATCGAGTGAGCATTAGCTCGAACTCAGAGTAAAACAAACCCTTACATTTTTTGGTAAATAATGGGAAAGTTTTGAATTTATAATAGAATATCTCTTAAGTTTTTATGATGAATCCTCGAGCTATATTCAAGTTGATTTTATTCGAGTTCGGAATAGTGGTACCCTTTAAGAGAAAACAAGGTCTCGAACTCTAAATGTTTTGGACCTTAAGCTATTTTAGATCGGGCCATTATGGCCTCTAAAAGATGGCTATTATTTTCCTCTTTTAGGCTTAAAACACTTATCAAAAAAAATTCTTATGCCTTATCATGTATTTTTTACCCATTGGGTTTTTTTAGGGTCCGATGTCGATTGAGATCCTTTTTTGTGCCTTAGCATGTTTGTGTTAAGGTAATTTCATACCTCTTACGATTTTTCGAGGGCCAATTTTATCGAAGCCCTTTTTATTATTTGCCGAGGGTAGCCTTTTTTAATCAGTTTTTCGTAGAATTTGATGGACTATTTTGATTGCGGGATTCGGACGTCTCTGAGTCGCATTAATTTGGCCGTAGCCCTTGGGTATGACTCTTGGGATTATTTACCAATAACACTTTGAACTTATTTGAGGTGTTAGTCCACGATAAAGATGGCCTTGGCCTATAGATCGAGGGGCACCTCTTGTGGTCTTATGAATTCGAGTTTAGATAACTCGAACATGTTGATTATCGATGCCAGTCCCCGAGTGTTCGAGGTATATTTACTCTTGGCCCTTGAGCCATTTTTCACAAAATCATAAGTACAGAGCTCGTATAGTAGCAAGTTTTCTTTAAGACACAAAGTGTTTGATATAGAAAGAATGATTCTTTAAATAATTTATATGTGCATACATGTTTTGCTATCAGGGCTCGACTAATCTATATGGACATGGTTCAGTCGACCGTTTGGCTTATTACAAAGTTTCCCTATCAAAACCCCTTGTCATAAAGTGGTTTTCTCAAAAATATATCCTCTGAGGGTGATGCCCCCCAGTATTCGAGATTGATTGAAAATAAACCTTGGATACTGTTGAATTTTTCTTAGGTAGCACATAATTGTTGCCTCGTTAAAAAACTCACCGGAAAAACCCATTTGGGATAAAAACCAATCTAAGGGAAAAAGAGTGCAACGTGTGCTTTAAAACCTGAGGCCTTCGTGTTGTAAAGCTTCTCTATGTCTTCGGTCGAACTCATGCAATAAGTTAGTATCAAATACAAATAGAAAAGGGAGAAAGTCATACCTCATCAATAGTATCACTTGAGCAGTGATACATTCCAGTTGTTTGGCAATTGTTTGCCTTCCATTGTGCTAAGTTTATAAGATCCCTTTCGGATGACGCCGATAAGTCGATATGGTCCTTCCTAATTTGGTCCTAGTTTCCCTTTGTTTGGGTCTTGAGTATTGCGGGTGACTTTTCTTAGAACTACGTCCCCGATTCTGAAGTGGCGAAGGTTGGTTCTTCTATTGTATTATCTCTCGATTCTTTTCTTCTGTGCATCCATCCGAACTAGCACAGCTTCTCATTTTTCATCCAATAGTTCAAGGCTATCATCCATAGCCTTGTGATTTGATTCCTCCATTGCATGTTGAAATTTGGCGTTGGTTCCCTGACCTCGACCGAAATTAAGGCCTCCGAGCCATATACTAAGGAGAACGGTGTTTCCCCTATGCTGGACTTCGATGTTGTTTGATACGCCCAAAGAACTTCAGGTAAAACTTCTCTACATTTCCCCTTAGAGTCGTTCGACCTTTTCTTTAAGTTTTGAATGATAGTCTTATTTGTTGATTCAGCCTGTCCGTTTTCGCTTAGGTGATACAGTGTCGATAAGATTCTCTTTATCTTGTTTTCTTCGAGGAACTCTGTTAGCTTGATACTAATGAATTGCTTTCTATTGTCGTATACGATTTCAACATGTATTCCGAATCAACAGACGATGTTGTCCCAGATGAAATCTATAACTTCTTTTTCTCTAACCTTCTCGAAGGCATGTGCTTCCACCCATTTGGAAAAGTAGTCAGTCATAAACAAAATGAATTTAGCTTTACCTGGGGCCGTTGACAGAGGGCCGACGATATCCATCCCCCATTTTATGAATGGCCATGGGGATAGGACTGAATGAAGTTGCTCTCCGGGCAGATGGATCATTGGTGCAAACCTTTGACATTTATCACATTTTCGAACAAACTACTTAGTATATTTTCCATGATATCCCAGTAATACCCTACTTTAATGATTTTATGAATCAAGGATTCGGCACCGGAGTGGTTTCCACAAGTGCCTCATGGACCTCTCGTAAAACATAATCGGTGTCCCCCGGCCCTAAACATACTGTCAATGGCCCTTCGAACTGTCACGCCCCAACCTCGGGAGGCGCGACCGGTGCTCAATCAAGTGAACCCGACTGAGCAAGTCTTACCAAACACTTTCTACCCCAAATCAATATGAATATGGAACCCATGCCTTTCATTAATTTAGACGAGAATACATAGTGCACACATCATTGGTTCATTTCATATCACAAAGATTTACTGTATATAAGCTAGCTTCAAGGATTCTATGAGAGTTACAGTTTATAGAGATCACAAGTTTAGGATTACAACATATATAGTGGACTCCCCGAACACCCGTACATAACCCACACTAGTGTCTTTGGAGCCTCTAAGGATACAACAGATAAGCACAACTGTGCCGGCAATAAGGCCCCGGCTATACCTCAAAAGTGGGAACCTGTACTAGTCAAAAGATACACCATATATCTCCTTGGAAGAAAAAGGGAGCTCACCACGACTTCGAGTAGAAAATGCTCCGCTACACACGATCGGCACTATACGCTAAGGAGTCACCTACAATCATAACACGAATGTAGCGCCCCCGGCAAAAGGGACATCAGTACATTTGAATTGTACTAGTATGTATAACTAAACACCATTTTACTAGAAAGAACTATCAAATAGATACAAGCAATTAATACGGGCAAATCAAAGAAACAATTCATATAATCTTTCATACAATTTCCACAACATAGATTTGGGCATTTCTGTCACGTGTTCACCACTGTTCTCATTACCACCGCCATCTCGAGCGGAGTCCGGTCACGACCCGAACGGCTAGGTCACCTCATTGGAGGCATTACTATCAATCAATACTTCATTTCCCTTATCCGGAATTCAATATTAGCACATTACCACCATGTTTGCAGCATGGTGTCCGATCACGACCCGATCGGCTAGGTCACCTCATTAGAGGCATTACTCCATTCTCATTAGTCAACACTTCAAATATTTATCCCATACATATCATAACAATTCCTGGGGCACTCATGGCCACCACCATCACATCATTTCCCTTTTTCAATATTCATTTTACAAGGTGTGATCATAGATACATGTATCAAAGATAATTCAAGTTGCCAATCACAGGTAGTGAGCACATAACTAGCATGAATAATTCTTTGTTTCAATGTTGGATTATAGCACAAGTGTTTCAACACATAACTGTTCTTTTCCATCATTATCTAATTATCAAGATTGGTACATTATTCACATTGAGGCACATCCTTCACGAATATGTATAGATACATGCAAATCAATTCATGCGTAGTAACAATCAATACACTAGCCAATTCAACTCTTACCATACTTTCGCAAATGACAACGGAGCTCAATTTCTAATAAAAAATAGGGGTTTTAGCCATACATACCTTAATAAGCTTTCCTTACTCTTTTACAATTTTCGGAACTCTTAGCACTTCGATCTCTTGGGAATGAAAATTTAGGTGTCTTCACTTGATTTTCTTCAATGTTTTAGCAAGGCTCAAGGAGAATTTGATGGGAGACACTTTCCACCTCTAAGACCCTCTCTCTCTCTAAAAGTCTCAGAAGATCTGCTGAAAATGAGCTATAATATCGAATATATCGATAGGGAGGTTGGGTTAAAAATTAGAAAATTGGAGCCCCGAGTCAAATATGCGGTCGCATTTGCGATCGCAGAGTAAACATGCGGTGCACATAATGGAGCGCAAAATGCTCCCCAGAAACTAAACATTCTGACTCAGTCTGCGGTAAGAATGCGGTCCGCATTCATGTTCTGCGGTCGCAAAGTGTACCGCAGAACTGACCCTCGCAAAATTCAAAGGAGAATATGCGATGATTATGTGGTCCGCATTTTGATTATGCGACCGCATTTTCGACCGCATAGTTGACTTCAATTTTAACCAATATTCTGCCTCATTCTGCGGCAGATATGCGGTCCGCATTTTGATTATGCGACCGCATTCTGGACCGCATTTCTTGCATTTTTTGGAAACTTATTGTTGACTTTTTAATGCATTATTCAATCCAAAAAGGTCTGCGCCTTTATGAATTGTTAACACATGCTCCTAACTTGGCACCACAGAATCCGGGTTTTTGAGTAGGGATTTCACGGGGCCTTACACGAACGTCCTTCTGTATAATGTACCATCTTCATCCAATGTGAACCGAACATCTTTGGATCATAGGGTCCTCGACTCTTTAGGGTTTGATGGGAGTTTTCTATTCTTTGAATATTCAATATATTTATTTCTCCAATCCCGAGTCAAGCTTGTAGAATTTATCTCGGCATTACCCTCCTCGACTACAAATCTCGATAATTGGACGACAGTCCCCAGGATAATATCATTTTCCTTAACTTATGACCCTAAATTTGCAAGTGCATCGACCTCACTGTTTTGTTCTCGAGGTACATGATCTAAGTTCACTCCTTTAAGTGGTGCAAAGTTACCCGTAGCTTGTCCAAATACCTTTCATTCTATTCTCTCGAACTTCGAAGCTTTTGTTACTTGGTTCACCACCAATAAAGGGTCACACTTGGATTCAATGACTTCTTCCCCTAATCATTCAGCTAGCTCGAGACCTACAATCATGGTGTCGTACTCGTCCTCATTGTTAGTCAACCTAGAAATTTGATAGACTGCCTAATAGTGCTACCTATGGATGTCTTCAAAATGATGCCTAGCCCGGACCCCTTCATGTTAGAAGCACCATCTGTGAAAAGGGTCCATACCCCCGATGACGTGCCCGATTTTAAGAAGAGTTTCTTTTCCACTTCGGGTACGAGGGTTGGCGTGAAAACGGCCACGAAGTCCACTAAAATTTGAGACTTGATGGCCTTTCAAGGTTGATACTCGATATTGTACCCAGTGAGTTCGACAGCCCATTTGACCAATAGACCCGAAAGTTTTGGGCTTATGCAAAATATTACGAAGTGGGTAAGTGGTTAACAAACTTATGAGTTGATATTGAAAGTATGGTTTCAGCTTTCTAGAAGCGCTTATTAGTGCAAGTGCTAATCTTTCTAAGTGTGGATATCTAGTTTTTTCTTCCCTAAGGTTCGACTTACCTAATAAACGGGAAATTGCTTACCTTGGTATTCTCGAACTAGGACACCACATACCGCGATTTTTGACACCGTCAAATATAAGTCAAGTTTCTCATCTGCCTTTGGGGTGTGATCAGCTCCAACCATGCACCACTATATAATGGCGAGGAGTGGTCGATGCAGTTCAATTTGGACTTAGACTGGGCTAGGTTTCATGGACAGCATAAAGTCTACTGCGTCCGCATTTTCTTCAATTATGTTGGCATAAAATATTCGCGGACCGCATTCCTCAATTAGGTTCCACTAGCCAAGTCTCTGAACCTGTTTCACACTCTTAGCGGAATTTGTACCGCGTTCGCACCTGTAACTTTGTGGCTGCGTAATTTAGATGCGGGCCGCATTTTTCATTTGATCTCATATTGCAAGGTCTCTGATTCTCTAGTTCTGCTCTCAATGCAATTTCACTCGCGGCCGCGCCAATTATTTCGTGACAGCGCTTTTGTAACACAGTCAGCGGCGTGTTTGCACTTGGCGGAAGCTTCTGTGAACATCACTTTTGCTACAACATATTTTATCGCCTCAACAGAGGGTATTATGCGACCGCGTAATAATAGCACGATAGCGCTCTAGTTTTGTTCTTTGGGCTTGTGTAATTTCGACTCCTTTATGAGTTTATTTTGGCTTCTTTGCCTCATTTTGACCAAAACCTGTAAGTAAGCACCTTAAGTTAGTTTTCGGGAATAATTTAACGCCTTTTGACCCATAACCTAAGCAAAAGAGAGCATAAGATAGGCTAAAATCCATAGTTATCAACTCCCCCAAACTTAAGCTTTTGCTTGTCCTCAAGCAAATAAAGTAATTCCCACCTCCACAAGAAAAAAAGAAAGGAAAATTTCAGTTGCCCTAAGGTGACTTCATCAAGCATCAATTTGGACTAACAATTACCCTCAACACACATGCATTATCAAATAACACACAACCTTTTTAGAACCATAGCTCTAGTGTGACATAAGAACATCAAGGGTTGACTTAACTCACCAATGAAGCTGTTTCTACTACAAACGTCATTATGGAACCCAAACTCTTACTCCTCTACTCTCCATAAGCAAATCTCACTTTATATTGTAGCACTCAAAATGAGGATTGTGGAAAAGTACGCTCATCTCTCTCAAAGGAAGGTCTCAAGTCCGGCTCCAAGTATTATAAGCTTGCCCCTTATGTAAATCACCACTAATGTAAGCTCACTCAACTTGAAATCGTATAGGGCTTTTACAGGAATGTAATGAAGTTTTTTGGTTTAATGTAGGATACATCGGTCTATGAAGGTTTCATCTTTCCTAAAGCACTTCATTTTTCTCATTTCGGCTCTCACTTTCTTGAATCTTTGAGTCATTTTCTTCTTACTTGGGGGACTAGAGAGACACACTGTCACTCTTTCTTGTTCATGACACTCATTTTTCTCATTTTCTACTCATTCCAAGCCTTTTATAATTGCTTCCATTGAATCCCTTTATTTTTCTATACTATTCATTTTCTTTTTGACTTTTTGGCTTTTCTTTCTTTTCTTTTGACTTTCCTTTTCTTCATTTTGTACCTTTCTATCACATTCACATTCCTCATCTCTCCCCTCAAACTTATTCTTTTTTCAATTGTGCTAAGGAAAGATCGGGTGCCAAGAGAGGGTCATTATAGAACGGATAAAGGTTTGCATCATGGTTATTGAAAGAACAACGGCTTCGGCTGAACGGGGTTGACTAGGGATATCATATTTGGGTGGCTATGGATGCTTTCAAGTTTCAAGTTGGATCAACAAGATCCTATATTCATTTCTCAAGTAAAGCTACACTTAGAATTTTGCCTAGACAAACATTCGGGACAAGTTCTAGACTTATTGGCACGGGACTTGGACTTGCAAATTAAAACCTTATCTCACAAGCTATTGGATTGCCAAAAAGATAGAGTTGAGGGCCCACAACAACCCTAGCTAATATTTACAAACACAAATGTCTCCAAGGAGACACCCGATGATTATTTAGTTAACACAAGAGTCTAAAGGTCATAACTAGAACCATTCTTTGCAAATCACTTATTTCTAACCATGAGGTCAAAGGTAAATGTGCTAGGCCCAAGTGAATCTTGCCTGAGAAACTTTTAGTGATTATTACTATTTACACAAAAACATAAAGAAAATGGACTCAAACCTTTAAAAAGGTTGTCATGCCATCCATCATGGGAAGAGCCACTCGGTTAACACAAATTCCACCTTTGAAAAGAATCGTGGCATTAAGAAAACCAAATGCTTATTGATCATGAAAACTATAAAAGTAAGATACAAATTGAAAATGAAACTACTAAATGAAATAAAAAGCTACGCTATTAAGGAAAATTTCAAAAGAAGTTATAAAGTACAATATGAAAAGTAAACTGAATATGTACAATATGGGATTGAGATGAATATACATAAAAAGGGAATGAATATATATATGGAAAGGTAACTTTATATACATACCAAAAGTAGAAAAAATACGAAAATAAAGTACGATAAGTAGAAAATAAAGAAAAAAATAGTATCAAGATTATTACAGATCAATTATAATTCATCATCAAAATAACCCCCCCCCCCCAAAAAAAATAAAAATAAAAATTAGCATTGTCCTCAATGCTAACAACAAAAGTAGAATAGGGGAAGGGTAGAGAGTAATGAAAACTCTCTATGATGCCTCTGTCTGCACGGGGTCACTAGCTGGCTGGCCTGAGTCATCTCTCTCAGGGTCCTCCGGCTTAATCTCCAAACCCTCAGTCTGGGAGATCACCACTCTTCTCATCCGTTCTCTGTCAACCTCCTTTTCTGGTCCCTGTGCTAGCTGAACTATTTGTGCTGCAAGGGTAGTCTGTCCCATAAGGAGATCTATAGGAATGTCACTGGCTAAAGCAAGCTTCTCCACCTCCTTCTTTAGCTCTCCTTGACCGTTCTTTATTTTCCTTACCTGTTTACCCAGCTCCGTGATTGCTTTCCCATGAGCATCTAGAGACTCCAGAATCTTTGTTTGGTTAGCGAGAATAGTCTTCAATGATTCCTCCATTGATGGAGGCATCTGGGGCTATGCCAGAGCTGCCTGAGCTGCTACTGTAATATATAAGGCAGATAGCTTTGATGTAGCTACCTGCATCCAATTGTTGATGCCGGCCAATGTCTGGTAGACCCTCAGAGCAGTCTAAGGCTATGCTGATGAAGAACACACTAAAGTAGGAATAAAAGTAGATGGTCAGGAGGGAGGATGTGGCATGGCAGCAGACGAAACCTCGGCCATGGAAGGCTCATAACTAGTGGCCACTGCCCTTGACTTTTCAGACTAGCCAGTGGAAGTGGTGGCTTTTCCTTTGGACTTGGGGTTGTCTATACCCTGAAGGTTGTACCATGAAAATGGTCTCTTTGGCTTCACTTTGGTGTCAAAGTCCCTTCCTCTACTTCCTGGTCCTCTAGGTACATGTTAGGGA
This sequence comes from Nicotiana glauca, assembly GCA_026770625.1. Lineage (NCBI taxonomy): Eukaryota > Viridiplantae > Streptophyta > Magnoliopsida > Solanales > Solanaceae > Nicotiana > Nicotiana glauca. Next base: position 44,959 of record MU767644.1, on the reverse strand, counting down.
AGTTTGGGAAGGGATATGAGATCTCATCCTTGCCTATCGATCTGGTAATCACCTTGGCCATAATATTCTTGATGTTGATTGGGTACCTCACCATGATAGCCCCCACAATAATATCCCGAGAGACTGGCATATCACTATCATGCGTAGTAGGGTCTAACTGGCTGCACATAAAAGTAGACCACCCCTTCTCTTCAAATCTCAGAGTGTTCCTGTAGATTAGGACCCAGGTGTTAGCCAAGCTAGAGTAGTCCTAAGAATAGCAGTTACCAATGCAAACCAAGGGGGGCTGACTCATCCATAGCCATATTTTCTAGATAAAGGACTTATCCTTGTCATTGAACCCAACATAATCATTTAAAGTCTTGCATCAAATTTAATCTTCTTGTTGCGGACTTTGTCAAATATGTGCCCTTTTTTATGTGGGCGACATTTGCATAAAATTCCTTGACCAAATACTCATTGGCCTCCGGTAAGTTTCTGGTGAAGAACTTCCACCCCACTCTCTCGTTGAAATGCCTCTTGACATTAGGGTTGTGGGGTAGTAGATCCTGCTCAATGAACACCCTCTCAAGTGTAAGTGACCTTTATGGACACCACTCTCGGAACTTGTGGTAGGCTTTCTCACTCAGAAACCCATCTTGCCATACCACAGGGTTCCTTTATCTCACTAACCTCCATGTCTGGGTGTCACCACCCCTCCCGTCATCCGGGATATCATCATTACCATTAATGTTTAATGGGGCTTGTGTGGAGGGAGGAGTTGCAACACTTGGGGTAGGAGGTGTCAGTGTGTCACTATCTCCCTAGCCCTTAAAAGATCCATACAATGAGGTGGATTCATTTATGAGGTGACGCGATTGGGATTGTGCCTCTTGTTGAGTCTGGCCAACTTCCCCCTCTGAAATCTACCAAGATGAGACATACTCACTGGTTCTAAAGTGTCAGGAGTGGGCCTCCGGAGGGTTTGTTTGTTTCTAATGAGCCTTTTAGGAGCTAGGTTGTAGCTAGTTGTTTTCCTCTCCCCTGGCCCTGGGAGGACTCTCTTCTCCGTTGTTGTTTTGCTGTGCACCTCAAGATCTAACCATTATCGGCATACACAAGCAGTGAAAGCTCACTAGTATTGGTATTCGAGTGAGTATAAGATGAAGCAGATAAATGATTACAGTACTTACAGCATAGTGGACCAATGTTAGAGCTCGCTGACTTGCTACCGCTGCCCACGAAAATTGGGTCGCGACCGCGAGATACTGGGGTTCAGACTATCCAATCTCTGAAGCTTGACCACCGCCGACTGTGAAATTTTGGGTGCAGCTGTGGAAGCTGCACCGCTATCCACGTAAAAATGAATGCGACCACGGACCCAACTTATCAATTCTCTAAACCTCAAAACTGCTGTTCACGAAAAAAGAAGTGTGTCCGCATAAAGTAGGCCACTGACTGCGAAAATGCCACCACTACCGCGTAAAAGAAGACCATCCTTAAGTAAGCAATTCATATAAACGTTGACCGCGAAATTAAGGCCACGGTCGTGGAACAGCCACTGACAAAAGAGATATCACCTAGGGTTTTCACTTAGCATACAACTTAGGAAATTAAGTGGTAAAATGAACAACCCCATCCCCATTAGGCATTAAAATCAATTACCCAACCAGTTTTATCTTCAATTAAGCATACTTTTGATTCTTGGCTTGTACGAACCCTAAATAAAATAAAATTGAGATTAATCTAGAAAGAAAAAGCAAGAACTAAAATTAAGACAAAGAAATTGAGCATACCAGTTGTTTAATTTGTTGTAGAAATTACTCTTGCCTAATGAGATAAAGTCTAGATGTAACAAGAAGCAGATGAACAGTGCAAAAAGGCTTTGAGAGGGTGTGAAAAGTGTAAAAGGAGGAGGGCCCTCCTATTTATTCTAAAACCCTGAGGGCCCATACCGACTTACCTGGCGTGGCCGTGGAATTCCACCGCGGTTCGTGCTTTTGGCTGTTTTGAAGAGCAGCGGGTTCAATAACACCGTTGAGAGTGGAAAGTTGGCGTGGCCACGGAATAAGGTCCGCTCAGCGCAAAAATTCTACCACGGATGCTTTTTAAACTTTAGAGAGGTTGCATTTTGGACTTTTCAAGTCCACGTCCACTACAAAATCATACTCCCGCGAAAAAGCTTCCGCTAACTGTGGAATTTTAAGCGCGGTCAGCAGTCCAGTTACACATTTAGGCAAATTTTTTAGTATTAGTCCTGCACTATATCGGTAATTCCTACACAAATCTTACAACTAGTTAGATAAAAAAATCCTATCTAAGAAGGAAAATGAAAAAGAAAGAAAAATTACGTGGGTTGCCTCCCAAGAAGCGCCTGATTTAGCGTCACGGAACAACGCGTGTTACCATCATCATTTGAAATTGATCAAGGCCACGACGTGGCTATCATCAAACTTGCCAAGATAGTGCTTCACTCGGTGCCCATTAACTCGAAAGATTTCAGCATTTTTTGTTTTCAAATTAAGATCACCAAATGGAGTTACATGCACCACTTCAAAAGGACCACTCCATTTTGACTTGAGCTTTTCCGGAAACAATCGTAACCGAGAGTTGAATAGAAGAACCAAATCACCCTCCATGAATTCCTTTTTCCAGGCATTTTGTCATGTAAGTACTTCATCTTGTCCTTGTACGAGGACGAGTTGGAATAGGCATGGAACCTAAACTTATCGAGTTCATTTAGTTGCTCTAACCGAAGATCTGCAGCTACATCCCAATCAAGGTTTAACGTCTTCATCGCCTATGTGGCCTTATGCTCTAAATCAACTGGAAGATTGAACACTTTCCCAAATACCAACTGATACGGAGACATACCAATTGGAGTCTTGTAAGCAATCCTGTAAGCCCACAAAACATCATTCAGTTTCTTTGACCAATCAGTTCTGTTTGCATTGACAGTTTTTGACAATATGTTCTTTATCTACCTACTGGAGACCTCAACTTGTCCACTAGCCTGGGGATGATAAGGGGTTGACACTTTATGATTAACATCATACTTGGAGAGTAAAGTATCGAAGACCTTGTTGCAAAAATGAGAACCCCCATCACTGATGATCGCCCTAGGAGTGCCAAACCTTGTAAAAATATTTTTTTCAAGAAAGCTACTACACTTCGTGCCTCATTATTAGGCAAAGCCACAACTTCAACCCACTTGGAAACATAATCAACAGCAACCAGAATGTAAGTGTTACCACATGAACTCACAAAAGACCCCATGAAATCAATGCCCCACATGTCAAAAATGTCAATCTCAAGAATAGTGGTGAGAGGCATTTCATCCTTTTTGGAAATTCCACCAGCTCTTTGATACTTATCACATCTTTTCGCAAGCTCACTAGCATCTTTATACAATGTAGGCCAATAAAAACCATAGCTAAGAACCTTTGAAGCAGTTCTCGCCCCACCATGATGACCATTGTAAGTCGAGGAACGGCAAGCATCAACATTTGCTCCTCTTCCAAAACATACCTTCGATTCACAATATCATTAAAAATCTTAAAAATATAAGGCTCATCCCAGTAATAATCCAAGCTATCCCATTTAAGCTTCTTCCTTTGGTTAGAAGAGAGATCACACCGGACAATGCCGGTCACAAGAAAGTTAGCAAAATCAGCGAACCAAGGCATACTACTCAAAGAAACAGAAAGGGGTTGTTCATCTCAAAATGAATCATTAATTTTGAAGCCATCATGGGGCCTCCCCTCCTCTTCCAATCGAGATAAGCAGTCCACCACTTGGTTTTCACTTTCTTTTCGATCAATAATTTCAAGGCCAAACTCTTAAAGTAAAAGAACCCATCTCATCAACCTAGCCTTAGAGTCCTTCTTTGTCATCAAGTAACGAAGTGCCGCGTGATCAGTATGAAAAATCACTTCGGCACCCATGAGATGAGGCCTACACTTTTCCATGGAAAACACTATGGCTGGCAACTCTTTCTCTGTCACCGTATAATTAACCCGGGCATCATTCATAGTTTTGCTTGCATAGTACACTGGATGAAACATTTGTTCACCCTTTGCCCCAAAACCCGCTCCTACCGCAACATCACTGGCATCACACATGAGCTCAAATGGCAAGCTCCAGTTGGATGCGGTGATGATGGGAGCGGTAGTCAATTTATACTTGAGAAGCTCAAATGCTTTCATGCGATCAACATAAACACAAACCTTGAATCCTTTTCCAACAATTTGCACAAGGGATTTACCACCTTTGAGAAGTACTTGATGAACCTTCGGTATAACCCCGCATGCCCAAGAAAGCTCCTAGCTCCCTTGACGGAAGGTGGTTTTCTCTTGGTCCCAAGAAAGCTCCTAGCTCCCTTGACGGAAGGTGGTTCTCTCTTGGTCCCAAGAAAGCTCCTAGCTCCCATTCTTGGGCCCAAATGAACCAGATTTTGATTGAGGCCAAATCCATGAGAATACAAAGGTCCTATATGGGCATGTGAACGTGGTTTTATCTTGGTCCTCTGGTGCAATCAAAATCTGGTTGTAACCTGAGTACCCATCCAAAAAGCAATAGTAGGCACGCCCGGCAAGTCTATCCAACATTTGGTCAAGAAAGGGCAATGGAAAATGATCTTTTCGGGTCACTTTGTTTAGCTTTCGATAATCCATGCATACCCTCTATCCAGTGATAGTCCTTGTGGGGATCAACTCATTTTGCTCATTTGTGACCACAGCCATACCTCCTTCTTCAGCACATATTGTACTGGCGAAGTCCATGAACTATCCGAAATGGGGGTACACAACCCCTGCATCTAGCCACTTGATAACTTCCTTCTTGACGATCTCTTGCATAGCCTCGTTTTAACCTCCTTTGATGTTCCACGTAAGATTTGGCATCATCCTAAAGTATAATCTTGTGTATGCAAAAGGCAGGGCTTATCACCCGAATATTAGCTAGAGTCCATCCAATTACCTTCTTCCTCCTTTGGAACACCTTAAGAGTGGCATCTACTTGCACGTTAGTTAAGCACGAAGAAAAAATAACGAGTAATGGTGAACTAGGACCCAAGAATTCATAACTGAGGTGTGAAGGCAAAGTCTTCAACTCCAATATAGGAGGTTCCTCGATTGAGGGTTTTGTTGGTGGAGTCTTTCGGTTCTCAATATCTAAGGAAAGTTTCATATGTGTAAGAAACCATTCCTTGCAAAGAATTGACATACTCTACCAAGCCTTCATCCTTAGCCAAATCATGGTTCAACAACATAGCTTCCAAAGGGTCCTCCACATTTATCACAACACTGATGTCTTCAACAATCACCTCGGTCACAAGATCAACAAAGGAACATACTTCGTTGCTATTGGGCTGCCTCATTGATTTGCAGACATGGAACACAACTTTTTCATCACCCAACTGGAAGGTGAGCTTCCCTGCTTCCACATCAACCAAATCCTTCTCTATAGTTAGGAAAGGTCTCCGCGATATGATCGGCACCTCATAGTCAACCTCAAAGTCCAAAATCACAAAATCCACAGGAAGTATGAACTTGTCGACCTACACAAGAACATCATCAATAATACCAAGTAGCATCTTCATTGTTCGATCCGCCATTTGCAATCTCATTGAAGTAGCTATCATTTGACCAATACCTAAAGTTTTGAATATAGAGTAAGGCATAAAATTTATACTTGCTCCCAAATCACACAAGGCCTTTGCAAAATCCACACTCTCAACGGTACGTGGGATGGTAAATGCGCCAGTATCTTCAAGCTTTGGAGCCATTGAGTGCGCAATGGCACTCACTTGATAAGTCATTTCGATGGTCTCACAATCTATAGATCTTTTTTTAGTTACCAGTCTTTCATAAACTTGTCATATCCCGATATTTGGTCAAGATCTTCTACCGAGGGCACATTGATTGACAAGCTTTTCATCATCTAAATAAACTTCTTGAATTGGTTTTCATTCTCTTTCTTTGCAAGCCTTTGAGGGTAAGTTGGAGGAGGCCTTGGCAAAGGAGCCTTGGCTTTAGTCATTAGTGTTTCCGGTATGTCTAGCACGTGTTCCCTAGACGGGTTCGAGTCGTTTTGAGTCTCATCCTCATTGTCATGAATATCAATTCTCACCTCACCATTCAAATTCTCTTCACTCACTTGCTCATCAACTATTGGATCATTGTCATTTTGCACTTCAACATCATCACTCATAATTTTATTTTGGTTGGAGGTACTTGCTTCACCACCTATATCACTCCTGGTGGTTACTGCCATTGCATAGCCGGTATTGTTCCCACCCTTCGGGTTTATTACCGTGTCACTCGGTAGTGCCCCCTTAGGGCGAGTGTTCAAAGATTACAAAATCTGGCCAAGTTGGACCTCCAAGTTGCGGATAAAAGTATTATGGGATGCCAACTGGGCATCGAAGTCAGTGTTTTTCTCCATCATTTGATCAAACATCAACTCAATCCTTCCCATCTCATTATTTGACGAGCTAAGACCTTGAGGCGGAAATAAAGGCGGGTTTTTTGGTTGTTGATACTTCGGAGGCCTTTGAAAGCCTAACCCTTGATTCCCTTAATTATCCTTATTCCAACCCCATTGGTTGTTGTTGCCTCCCCAGTTGCTATTGTTGTTGGTACCCCAGTTTCCCTGGTTACCCTAGTTGCCCTAATTCTTATTTTTGTTCCCCCAATTGCTTTGGTTGTTGTTGTTCCCGCTGTTCCAATTTCTTTATTAGTGTTGATTCCCCCAATTTTCTTGGGATCTCCACTGTTGTTGTTGATTCAGAGCATTGCCTCGTTGTCCTTGGTCGTTGTTCACATATTGAACTTCTTCACTTTGATCATCATACCCATTATCTTGGTTGTAACCACTACTAACCTTGCTCATATTGATTGGGATTTTCTTGACTTTGTTTACTTCTTTGTCGACTCTTGTTGACCATTATATTTACCCCTTCCAGGCGCTTGAACTTGCTGCAATTGAGCTTTGGCCAACTGGTTTATTGTTGTAGTCAACTCTACTATTGCTTGGTCGTGGTCATGGAGATCTTTGTGCAGGTAAATGACATTGGGATCACCTTGTGACACATTAGCTTGACTTTGCCAGGCCGAGGAAGTATCTGCCATCTCATCAAGTATACCACATGCCTCCGTATAAGTTTTGTTCATAAAGTTTCCCCCTGGTAGTTGGTTGACTACACAATGGTTGGTAGTGTTGATGCCACGGTAGAATGTTTGCCGGATCATGGCTTTGGTTATGTCATTGTTCAGACATTCTTTAACCATCGTCTAATACTTTTCCCAGATCTCATGAAACGATTTATTTGGATCTTATTTAAAGGTGAGGATATCATCTCTCATCATCGCCATATACCCTGGTGAGAAAAAATTAGCTATAAACTTGTCGGCCAACTCATCCCACGTGGTGATGGAATGGTTGGGGAGTCTTTCGAGCTAGTACAAAGCTTTCCCTCTAAGTGAAAAAGGGAACAATCTCAGTCTCAATGCATCCTCCGACACATTTGTCTGTTTGCTTCCCCAGCTGGTATCCACAAATCCCTTTAGGTATTTATATGCATTCTGATAGGGAGCGCCTGCGAAGTTCCCTCTTAGCTCCAATAAGGTCAACATGACATTTGTAATATGGAAATTCCCCCCCCCCCCCAAATCCAGGGTGGGACAATTGCACTTGTGTAACCTTTATTTCGAAGCACCCGTGGAGTTGCTTGCATAGGAGCTGGGGAGGGTCTGGAATGTTTTCATTGCCCTGACAGCCTCTTCTTTGAGCTTGAGGTACTATATGCACCTCATCTTCAGCAATATCATCTACCTCCTCCCCCGGGAGAAAATTTTCAAGAGGATCATTATTTGCCATTTTTTATCTGAATCAATTAGCTCACACAAGTTAGTAAAATAGAAGGAAAAAAACAAGACACACAACTAGTGAGATAGATAGCCAAAACCATTTAACTCCCCGGTAACGGCGCCAAAAAGTGATAAGCTCCAACCTTGTACCACTATATAATGGCGAGGAGTGGTCGATGTAGCTTTTACCTAAAATGTTGGGATCGATATCCAAAGGGAGTTAATATTGATTAGGAGTTGGGTTTCTATCTAATCTAGCTATGCGTGTTGCTTTTAATTGCACTTCTAACCATGGTTGGATTTATTTCTATTCTACGTTTAATGCTATTGATTGCTGAAAATAATCTAAGTACAATGTGTTTGTAGGAGTTTTCCCAATTGATAAAAAGGCACTAGGAAAGTGACTTACACCTAGGCAAGTCTCTAATGGGGTCTAGAATTTCGGACAAGCTTTTTATATTTGGGTTCTTGATATTACCTTTACACATAATTACTCACTCTATACCTCTCGATAGCTTGAGTGACTTTGCCCTAACTTCTTTCTCAAGCCTAATTGGGTGTTCAAACAATGCAAGTAAAATTAGCCCAAGTCGGGTATTACTATCTCTAGGCTTAGCCCTTTAATTGGGGCTATCAATCTCTTGAATTCTCCCCAATTTCTTGTTAGCCTATTTTTCCTAGACTTGGGATCTCTTTCTCAAGAAGAACCTAAGTCAAAAAGGCATGAATCAGTGTTTGCAACCACCAATTTAACAGTTAAAGCATGAAACACGCTAAATATCACTAACCCATAAACAAATAAGCCCTAAAATTGAAGACCCATTAAATACCCACACTAGGGTTGGGTCACAACCCTAGCTAATAGGTTTAGCTACTCATAATCAAGGTATAAATAAAAGATGGAGATGAAATATTAAAGTTGATTACAAAAACAAAATCTAAGAATATAAGCTAAAGAAACTCTAAAATTACTCTAAATGGTAAAGTACGATTGTTCACGAGCTCATTGATACAAAAGACAACCTAAAAATGTGAAAAATATCAATTTATACACAACTAAAATTATTGGACAAAAATACCCTTATGGAGGTTCAGCTGTCAGCAAAATACTGGGCGCCTCAATGCATGGACTTTCGCGGCCGTACAAAAACAAGCACGGACTGCATTTCTTCAATTTTGGACTTGGATTGGGCTAGGTTTCCTGGAAAGCGTAAAGTCTACCGCGTCCACGTTGGCTTCAATCGAGGCCGGGTAAAATCGCGTTCCTCAGTTAGGTTCCCCTAGCTAGGTCTTTGAACCTCTTTTATGCTCTCAGAGAAAGTTGCACCGCATCCGCACCTGGTAAATTTGCGGCTGCGTAATTTAGATGCGGGCCGCATTCTTAAATTGAGCTCATATTGCAAGGTCTCTGATTCTCTATTTCTTCTCTCAGCGTAATTTCACTTGCGGCCGCGCCAATAGTTTCACGATAAAGCTTTTGTAACACAATCAGCGGTAGTGTTAGAACTTTGCTGCAGCTTCTCTGAACATCACTTTTGCTACAACATATTTTATCACCTAAGAGGAATGTCTTATGCGATTGTGTAATAATAATGCTGATAGCGCTCCAGTTCCATTCTTTGGGCTTGTGCAAGTTTGACTCCTTTATGAGTTTATTTTGGCTTCTTTGCCTCAGTTTGACCAAAACCTACAAGTAGCACCTTAAGTTAGTTTTCAGGAATACCTTAGCGCACTTTTGACCCAAATCTTAAGCAAAAAAGAGCATAAGATAGGCTAAAATCCATAGTTCTCAGGGTGTGAAGCAATGGTGGGCACGATAGGTATCGTTTTAATTCCTCTAATGCTTGTTGACACTTTGGGGTCCAGGTGAATAATTATTCTTCTTGAGAAAAGAGAAAAATCGATGGCTTTGATCTGATGACCTCGAGATAAATCAGCTTAAAGCAGCTATCCACCTAGTCAGCCTTTGCACGACTTTTACTCTGTCCACGATGGTGATGTCTTCGATGGCCTTGATTTTATCGAGGTTGATCTCAATCCCCCAATTTGATGCCATGAAGCCTAGGAACTTGCCCGAGCCGACCCCGAAAGCACATTTCTTGGGGATGAGTTTCATGTTATATTTCCTCAAAATCTCGAATGTTTCCTACAAATGAGCCAAATGGTTCTCTGCGCGCAGGGACTTATGTAGCATGTCATCATTATAAACTTCCATTGACTTAACTATTTTCTCTCCGAACATCTTATTTACTAGCCGTTGGTAAGTAGCTCCTGCATTTTCTATCCTGAAGGGCATTACATTGTAATAATATGTTCGACGCTTAGTGACAAGTGAGGTCTTCTCCTGGTCTTCTGGGTTCATTTGAATTTGATTGTACCCGGAATAGGCATAGAGAAACATCGATCATACGATCAATGTTAGGCAGTAGAAAGGAGTCTTTAGGGCATGCCTTGTTCAAATCCTTGTAATCTACGTACATTCTAAGTTTGTTCCCTTTTTTAGGGACTAAGACTACATTGGCTAACTATTCGGGGTATTTTACCTCTCGAATGGACCTTATTTTGAGAAGTTTAGTTACCTCACCCTTTATGAATACATGTTTTACCTTGGATTAGGGCCTTCTCTTTTGTTTCACTGGTTTGAACCTGGGGTCAAGGCTTAGCCGATGCATTGTTATCTCCGGTGGGATCCCTATCATGTGTAAATGGGATAAAGCAAAACAATCTATGTTATTGATAAGAAAGTGAATAAACTTTTTCCTGAGTTCGGGGGCTAACCCTGTTCCCAGGTATACCTTTCGCTCGGGCAGGTACTCAATCAATATATCTGTTCCAGCTCCTCGATAGTTGAAGTGGTTGCGTCAGAGTCTTCGGGTTCAATAAGGGTTCGAGGAGTCAGAAATTCCTCCTCTTCTTCTTCTTCTTCTTCTTCTTCTTCTTCTTCTTCTTCTTCTTCTTCTTCTTCTTCTTCTTCTTCTATCTCCTGCTTTCCCGATTCGGTCGAGGTTGGTAGCTGTGATTGCTATTTGGTTTCCTATTTACCTTTGATGCTCGACCTTTCCGATGTTGATAACGTTTATACTGGTATTACCTCGTCAACTGCAAACATTTCCTTTGCTGCATACTGCTCCCCGTACACTATTTTCACACCGTCCGACATCAGGAATTTCATCATTTGGTGAATAGTCGAGGAACTACCCTCATGTTGTGGATCCAAGGCCTCCTGATCTACGGGAACAATTTGATCTTGTAAACTAAGTTGCTCCACGATCCTCAATCGGATGATGTTCGCTAAACTACCTGGATCCACTAAAACGCACTTAACTTGAACTTTATTCAATAAGATAGAAATTACCAGAGCATCGTTGTGTGGTTGAGAAATGCCTTCTTCTTCCTCATCGTTGAATGATAAGAAACCCTCGGGCACGTAATTCGGGTTTCGCTTCTCCCTAGTAATCGACACCTTATTGTGTTTGAATATGGGCCCTTATGGAATATTAACCCCACCGACGATCATATAAATGACATGTTGTGGTTCCTCCTGTTCATCTTTCCTATTGGCGTCTCTGTTTCTGAAATGGTTCTTGGCTCGATCGCTAAGGAACTTTCGAAGGTGGCCCTCGTTAAATAGATGGGCTATCTCCTCCCTTAATTTCCTGCAATCCTCGATTTTGTGACCATGCGTGCCATGATATTTGCACATCAAATTTGGGTTTCTTTGGGAAGGATCGATTTGCATGGGTCTGGGCCATCTAGTATCTTTGATCCTCCCGATTGCCAATACAATGCCTAACGCTTCAATGCTAAAGTTATATTTAGACAAATAAGGTGCCTCCACGGGATCGACTTGATGCCGTTATTACTCATAAGTCCCCTAGAATTTTGTCCTCGATCATTCGGGGGGTATTGTGTCCCAAGCCATTGTTCCTTCGATCTACGGTATATGGTTGATATTGCTCCATGTGCGGCCTTGGTTCCCTGTCAACGTCCCTATGGGTTTTAACTGCTAACCTATTTGGACGTATTGAACCAAAAGGGGCTCCTAAGTGGTCGTCCTCGACCCTAATCTTCGATTGATATCGGTTGTGCACATTTTCCGAGGTTACAGCTAGATTCTCGACCAAATTTTGTTTCAACTGTCATGATGCTATCGAACTTCATTCGTTCAACCTTAGGAGAAAGTTTGAATTTCCTAATCATCTGTGATCGATGGCAAATCCATGAGTTCCATTTGAAATCGGGATACGAACTCCCTCATCATTTCATCACCCCTCTGGCTTATCTTAAAAACGTCTGATTTCCTTGTTGCAACCTTTATGGCCCCGGCGTACGTCTTCACGAAGGCGTCTGCTAACATGGAAAATGAGTCGATGAAATTTGGCGGCAAGTTGTGATACCAAATCATTGCTCCCTTTGACAAAGTTTCCCCAAATTTTTTCAACAAAACTGGCTCGATCTCATTATCATTTAAGTCATTTCCTTTAATCCCACATGTGAACGAAGTAATATGTTCATTAGGATCGGTTGTCTCATTGTATTTAGGTATATCCGACATATGAAATTTCTTAGGAATGGGCTTTAGAGTTGCACTCTGAGGAAAAGGCTTTTGCACGAACTTTTTTGCATCCAAACCTTGTAAGATCAGGGGTGCCCCCAGTATCTGATCAACACGGGAGTTGTATGTTTCTACCTTTTTTATCATTATCTTCGATTTTCTTCTCTCCTGAATCGATTCTATTGGTGAGCTCCTCGAGCATCTTCATAATTCCATGATAAGTCCCTGATCTGTTACCATTCGAACTTTCTGGCATGGCTCAGTACAGCAAGTGATCTATGGTTCGACCACACTTGGGGTTCTATGTTGACTTTGAAGCTGAGCGATAGCAACCTGCTGAGCCTGTAGCATCTTGAATATTACCTGGAGGCTAACTCCCCCTTCTCCTACGCCTTGTGTTCCTTGGCCACCAGATCGGCCTTCCCTGCGTACACTCCCTTTGGGATCTGCACCTAAGTCCGCATTCAAAGCAATGTGCGAACTGATATCGACTGGATTGACTGGCACTCCCCCGAGACTAGCAATGGCACCCCGGCTCCTTGAGCAATTACGTTATCATTTTCCCCCTAAAATACCATCATCACCATGTGCAGTTGCATTTTGTGAATTTGACATGTTTTAACCTGAGAACAAAAATTCTTGACCAGAACAAGTGTAAAAATAACGTGTGTTATCCGAATCAACACTAAAACAATCACTATTATTTTTAGCCCCACGGTGGATGCCAAACTGTTTACCGTAAAATCCGAGTAAAAATTAAAATTATATTGTGGTTTTAATGATATGTAATTTCACTTAATACCAATTGAGAGACGTAAAGATAAGTCTGAATGTCAAAAAGTGAACAAACGAATTTACTTTAAGAAAAAGCTACTACCGCGTCGCATGGGTGCCACGAGGCGCAGAATGGAAGTGCAAAAAATGGTCTGACCAGCAAAGTGCAAGCTCTCTAGATTTCCTCACTAGCGCGCCGCATGGGGCGGCGCGGCGTGGCTATGCAAAATCGTCAGAGTGATTTCCATGTTCAGCTAGGAAATGGTAGTTTCGTCCGGGCTTGTTCTACACGGTATAAACACATCAAAATACGATTTTGAAGGGACTTTTGACCTACAGAAGATTGGAGAACCAACGAAGGAAAGAAGCCTCAATAATTCATCAATATTTCGTCCTGCAATTGGTGCAATACGGGAGTTTGTATCGAATTATTAGAATTGATGTTTTCTTTGTTTCTGAGCCTTATTGAGATGTCTTACTCCATTGCTATGGAGTAATTCCATTAGGGTGTTGACAGATATGGTGTGTTAAATAACTTGATTAGGTATTCAGTTGTTGATAATTGTTAGAATTAATTGATTGAGCTTTAATTTGTATTGTGGAGTTATTTATTATTTTGCTTAATCGAAAGAGGAGTTTGATATTGAATTTCTTCACGTCTTATGCTCTAGTTTAAATTTGTGATTCAAATAAGTAATCGAAAGAGCCTCGTGAATTGTTAATCGAACTAGAAAATAGGGAAATATTCGTGGGAAGTTACCCTTTAGATCATAACCATCATTTTATTCTTGTAATTGTTCACCGTGCTTCAATTGGATTAATTACTGAAATTAACGTTTAATCGAAAGAGGAACCTTAACTTCAAGTATAATCTAATTATCTATTGAATTCGTGAGAATCAACAGTATTATATAGTGAATTAACTCAAGAATTGTTTTCCGAGTCAGTTATCTTGCACCTATCAAGTCAAATACCCTTATTTCGCTCATTGTTATTTCTTCGTTGTTCATCTGTTGTCTTTTGTGATCATTTGTTAATTGCTTAATTTTTAGTAGTTAATCGTAGTAATAGTCATCATATCAAGTGTTAATTTTCCTGGATAGTAATCAAGTGAAGATTATTTCGAATACTATTTAAATCAATCATGTGTAAACGATAATTAAACTATACTATCCTTGGCTAGCGAATTATAATTTTGCGTTGTGTTTTGCACTCGTCGGTGAAGCTAAATCACTAGGAGATCCATCCTATAATAACAGGGTGTATGCATTTGATGCCGTTGTTTTAACTCATGGAATGATCTTTAGTTATTTCCTCTTATTTGTATCTACCTAGCTACAAGTTAGAAGATCCTTCCTCCCCATTCCTCACAACCCCCACCCCCCACCCCCCCAGAAAAAAATCATCAATATAATAAAAATGAAAAGCAAAAGGAAGAAAAAGAAGAAGAGCTGGAGAAATTAAATTATTAATTAATAAATTTTTGTACATTAAGTGTATCTACTATTTGGAGTATAATAAGAAAAGAAAAAGGAAGTAGTTTGAGTAAGAAGTGGTGAGCATGTAAAATAATTAGAAGTTGTATTCCCCGTGGAGACTAAAAATCTCCTCGGTTTCCTGGTACAGAAGTAAGATACACATGTGACTAAACTGAAACAACAAAACCAACACAAATAGTTTTGTCATTATTCCAATCTGGTCAACCTTTCAAGCAGATTATTAATTGTTATAGAAAATGCATCTTGGAATTTCTCCAGCTTAGATTTTGGATCTGCGTACACCAATCCAGGTAATAATTCATAAATTATGTATCTTCTCATATTCTCTCTTTCTCCTGCAGGAATTTTCATAAGCGTCTCCACAACATTGACTTTCATGTTTCTCACATCTTCTTGATCTATGAAAACTGAATACTTTTTATAATGTTCTGGTAAATGCCAAGGATATTGATAGTATGCTGTGAATGGATCAAATATTACCGGAATGCAACCTGATATCAAAGAATCAAACACTGATTTTCTCGTCGGGCTATCCCCCGGAGGCTGTAGACAGAATTCAGATTCCATGAACACCTCGATGATAGACTCGGGTTGATCACATGCACCCGAACTACAATTCAAGAATCTGCATTCACCAGTTTCTATTGAAATGCACTGGTTGATCAAGATCGACCTAATGCTTTCTGGTGCATCAGGTCTTGGTGCACCAGCAAAGCTCACCAGGCTTTTTCGGTTTGCCTTAATGATTTTCAGCTGCCATGTTATTATATCATCATCTGATTGTGGATGGAAATAAGTCGGATGAGGTATTCCTATGTCGTTAAGATGCCATGGTTGTCGTTCTATCAACAGCTTTACTGGATTCTGCATTTCGTCTAGCTCCAAGAACCTACTTCCCCAATCGGAATTGTTATATCTTCTGAAGTCCCAAGAAATTTTTCCAAGAACAAAGACATGGTCTTTACCTGCAGAGGCAAATGTAGCTCACGTATTATAGTTTCAACTGAACCCAATATTTTAGAAACAGAACATATATATGTATGTAAAAAACAACCACTATATTTCAACAAATATTACGTTTTGAACTCATAATTCACTAATAAATAATTAAAGGTTGAAACCATCAAATTTAAATTGTGGATTGGCCTCTATTTTACCTGATCTCTTAAACCAAGTTGGTTGCGACTCTAGCCATTTTGCAAGGTCTAGTCCAAGAGAGTCCTTGACATCATTTGAAACATTCTTGAAATGCCATCTCAAGACATCAAGTCCAGCATAGAAAGGCACATAAAATAACTCTGCTTCACTTTTGTTCATTACTCTGCAAGGATGATTCAGAATCCTGGAGTGAAATATCAACTCCAATGAATACTGATGAGTTTGGTACCATACTTTTCCTAGTTTTTCTACTGGCTCACCCATAGCATCATTGCTAAAGTAATTACAAAGGTCAACCCAAGGAACCATGTCAGCACACTGAGATACCAAATCTTTGTTGAACTTTGTTGGCAATTCATACACATATATTCCCCTACTATCACACTTTGCATTGTTTTGGCTCGATGTCCACGATCGATGTACCATTAGTTGATCCTCCACATCATTATAAGCTACTAGCAATTCCTCGTCGCTTTTAACCATGCCATTTCTGAAAGCATGGTACCCTGGTGGTATCGGTATGCCAAGACGAGTAGATTTTTGTTGCAAATCATTAACCAATTTCGTTGCAGTACCATTAACGGATGGGAAACTATTATTAGAAATGGAGCTAATTGGTGTTTCAAGATTTGGCTGTGTTCCAGCAGAAATGCAATAGAGATCATTGAGTTTTCGGGATTGGAAGCAAAGATGGATAATTTTACCAGAAATAATATTGGTGGTAGAAGAAGACCAAAATAAGATTAACAGAAAGAAGAGGATTGCAATAGGGATAAGACATAGAAGTTTAGCTAGGATAGAATAAAAGAAGGTGCCAAGTTCATTAGCTTCTCTTTTGGAAACCCTAGCTTTCTTCTTGGAAATAGAAGTGGTCATTTTCTTGGTAGCTAACAAGGATTTTCTTGATCCTTCCTCTTCTACTATGCTTTTAATTTCTTCCAAACTGGACACCATATTTTGTTAATTTGGTCTCAATTTAGAAAATGGCTGAACATGAAAGCACGTAATAGCATGACAAATACCATCATTGAGGGCACGTTTATAGGATCCATGCACTTAGATACTTAAAGTAAATTTTCCCTTTTCAAATATCTTATTAGTCGCTACCCAGTCTAATGAGGGGTCAAAGCCACATAGTTACAAATTGCACCTTTTTATATTTTATTGTGAGATGGGTAGGCCGCAAATATGGGCAAAGATAGTTTAGAAGAATTAAAAGAGAAAGTTCGTTAGTGAAAGTTGACTTGTTCATTAGTATTATTCGACTAACTCGTATTCATGTTGAGCAGGCCCTCTAACGAGGCAAAGCGCTTCTTCCCAAAAGATTCTTTATTCTTAAGGCTCAAACAAAAAACATCTAATTAAAATGGTGGAGAAATTTCAACTATCTCGATACACCCTTAGTAGTAACTATCAAGTGTGCCGAGTTATGTAGAGCCAAGGGGGTTCGATTGAATCCTCTACATAGAAAAATTATACTGGGCCAAGAGGGCAAAAATGGTTTCTTTTAGTATACATGAACGGTTGAATCCCATTTGACATAAGGAAGTACTAATATTATAGAGGTAAAAAGATTCGATAATTACTTTAGGTTACAACTTACAACTTTAAATCCAAGTGTGACATTTTAATGGAGTATTGCATACGGTTAAATAGGGTTTGCCCGATTTTGCCATTTAATCGAGATCAGAATTCACGTCGAGGGTCAGTATC
Source organism: Nicotiana glauca (assembly GCA_026770625.1). NCBI lineage: Eukaryota > Viridiplantae > Streptophyta > Magnoliopsida > Solanales > Solanaceae > Nicotiana > Nicotiana glauca. The sequence continues at coordinate 27,413 of MU767644.1, read as the reverse complement.
ATAATGGATCAGGTGAAAGCACGAAGATAAGGTATCGAGCTCGAGATTGAGGTCAACAGCGGCCGAGACCATATATGACAGACTTCGAATGAAGCGCAATAACGGAAATGCGAGATATCCGTAACCGATCGAAGATCACGGCGGAAATCCCGAAACAGATCAAATCAAGGGCGGTTGTTTAGGCTAATCATGGAATTTACTTCTGTAATTAGGGTTATACCATAATTAGGATTCCTCTACTATATAAAGAGGAGTCCCCATCATTTGTAGACATCTTACATTCACACACATCAAAGGAATAAAATATTCTCTCTTTAATTTACATTCCCTTGTTTATCAGTTTGCTGCTTTTTAACAATTCTTGCTTTACTAGCTTGAGGGTATTTCAACTCGAGGGCTCTGTTCAAACACCGGTGCTTTACATTATTATCAATTTTTGTTACTTATCTTTACGTCACTCAATTGGTATTAAGTGAAATCACTTATCTTTAAAATCACATTATAAATTTAATTGTGATCCATTTTTTAGTGTAAATAGTTTGGCACCCGCCGTAGAGCTGGATAATAGTGATTGCTTAATATTAATCCTCATAACACACACTGCTTTTACGCTTGTTTTCGTAAATATTTTTGATTTCAGTAATCAACATGTCAAATTCTCAAGTAGCATCCACGCATACAGATAACGGCCTTGGTCTTCAGGGTGAGAACGAAAATGAAGCCGCCCCGGGAAACAGAGTACCTCCAGTTAACCCAATGGGCCACAAGCCATTCACCCAATTGACGTCGGATCCCATGTTGCCATTAACGGAAATTTGGGCGTCGACCCCAAAAATAGCGTTAGCAGAGATGTTCGAGCAACCGATTAGAACACACAGAGTGGTGAAAAAGGTGAAATTATCCTTCGAATGATATTTGAAATGTTACAGACCCAACAAGCTGGGATGCCGCAACTTCAAAATCTGAATCGAGCACCAAGCAGAGTTGAGCTCGATACATCGCAAGAAGTTATTCACAGGGTCGAACGTATACCGGAGAAATCAAACGATAATGGATCGGGAACTAACCCAGCCATCATGAAGATGCTCGAGGATCTCACTGCACGGGTCGAATTAGGAGAAAGGAAAATCGAGGCTAATGATAACAAAGTAGAAACATACAACTCACGGGTTGATCAAATACCAGGGGCACCCCCGATTCTAAAGGGTTTAGATTCAAAGAAGTTTGTACAGAAGTCTTTCCCACCAAGTGCGAATTCGAATCCAATTCCAAAGAAGTTCCGCATGCCAGAAATTCCTAAGTACAATGGAACCACTGATCCTAATGAGCATGTCACTTCTTATACATGCACAATAAAGGTAAATGACTTAGAAGATGATGAAATTGAATATGTTCTATTGAAAAAATTCGGAGAAACTTTGTCGAAGGGGGCGATGATATGGTACCGCAATTTGCCGTCCAATTCCATCGATTCTTTTGTCGTTCTTGCTGATTCATTCGTAAAGGCACACACCAGAGTGATAAAGGTTGCAACTAGGAAGTCAGACCTCTTCAAAGTGAGAGAAAAGGACTATTAAATGATAAGGGAATTCGTATCTCGGTTCCATATGGAACGCATGGACCTACCTCCGGTCACCAATGATTGGGATGTCCAAGCCTTCACCCAAGGATTGAACGAGAAAAGTTCGGTAGCATCATGACAACTAAAGCAGAATTTAATTGAATATCCAGATGTGACCTGGGTTGATGTACATAATCGATACCAGTCAAAGATCAAAGTCGAGGATGATCATTTAGGAGCCCCTTCCTGTTCCGTTTACCCAAATAGGTCCGAAGGCAGGATTTAAAGAGATATCGACAGAGAGCCTCGATCGAACAAATATCGATACCAACCATACGACATAGGTCGTAGGAATAACGAACCAGGACGTAATCCCGTTCAGAATGATCGAGGAAAAAATTCTCGAGGGCTCATGAGTAAGGGTGGCTTTGACAAACATGTTGATCCCAAAGAAGAGACACAATTATCAGAATACAACTTCAACATCGATGCCTCAGGTAATGTATCAGCCATTGAACGAATTGAGGATACTAGGTAGCCTAGACATCTACAGAACAATCCAACTCAAAGGAACCATAATCAAATATGCAAATACCATAGAACCCATAGTTACAAAATTGAAGACTATATGCAATTAAGGGAGGAGATATCTCGTTTATTCAACAAAGGTCACCTTTGAGAGTTCTTGAGTGACCGAGCTAAAAATCACGTTAGGGACAGGGATGCAAACAGGAAAAACAAACAGGAGGAACCGCAGTACGTGATTTATATGATCATTGTTGGAGTAGATATTCCTCAAGGCTCGATATTTAAATGCACCCAAGTGACAATCACAAGAGAGAAGCGTACCCGGGACTACTTACCGGAAAATACCTTATCTTTCAACGATGAGGACGCATAAGGGATCAAATAGCCTTACAATGACACACAGGTAATTTCTATCCTTATGAATAAAATTCAAATTAAATGTGTGTTGGTTGATCCAGGTAGGTCGACAAATATTATTCGATCGAGGGTCTCAATGGCTTGGGCTTCCTGAATTAGCCCCTCGTAAAAGGTGGGGAGGGGCGGCAAATCGTCAATATTTTTTGCCCCAAGCGAGTCACTTAGGGTGTTCTCTTTGTTCCGAAAAACCTTAGAAGTGGCCCCTTCAGGCACATCCACTGATTGCTCATCACGGGGGGAGACATCTTCATCCTTCGAAGACTCGGGGACTTTGCTCCAGCCACCCTCCAAGATTTCCTCGGTCCGAGGCTGAACCTCTTCGACCATCACTAGCTCAGTAGCCTTTGGAGCCTCGATTCTCCTCTTCATTGGAGCTACTAGCTCAAATTTAGCATCTTTATATTCCTCTTCTTCCTCCCTTAGACACTAAGCTACATCAGCAGGCAGGGCCGCGGTGTCCTTTTTTGACCTGCGAGCCTTGCTCTTCTTGGGCTTTGGAGTATCGGAGGGTGAGACCCTTTTCTTCTTCTTATCCTTCACCAGCTTCGGGGCCTCCTCCTCCCTAAATGGGATGATGGCAATATCTCTGAGGCTTGTATAAAAGAAATCAAGTGAATGAGAAAGGAAACATTTTAGAAAAAGACCATCAAATACATGAAAAGAAGCTTACCATGATTTTTGGACTCCCATCGGCCCCTTGCCAAATCGCGCCACGAGCACACGGCATATGAAGAGATCGATGCCGCTTTCTAACCCAGCCCTCAAGGTTCAAAATTGCACCAGGCATCCAAGAAATCACTACATCAAATGAAGGAATATCGATGAGAAAAAGCAAAGGAAACAATACGGTAAATGGAAGCCGTGGGTGGGGTTTGTACTTACACTTCATGTTCCATTCTTCGAGGAATAGCATATTCTCGGACGGATTTATATCAGAAGACCTCACTCGGATGAACATGCCCATCCATCCTCGATCCTTATCCGGTCTATGCTCCACCAAAATGAGGGATGGATTTGACCTAGGGTTACTCGGTATTGGTGGCAAAAGTTGATGATGATGGGATCGACATGGCCCAGCGTGAAAGGGTAAGTGTAAACACTTAGAAACCCTTTCACTTAAGTAGTGATGTCCTCTTGAGGGGTTAGAATCACCAACTCTTTGTCTCCGCAGTTGCAATCCTTCTTTACCTGCTCGAGGTCATCCTCAGTTATCGAGCATATATATCTTGACATTGGCTCACATCGGCCAGGGGCCAATGAATTTTTCTTGACGTTGAAGTCGAAAGTAAGATCATACCCCCCCCCCCCCCCC